>JASCZI010120960.1:82392-96444 GCA_036250425.1 Stylosanthes scabra | reverse complement strand
GTCACCTCTTAGTCTCATTTATCATAAATTCAAGCAAGCGAGTTCAATCACATATCGTTATATTCGTTTTCGGACAAAACCGTCGCGAAAGAACGGGGTTTTACACACATCCAGGACATAAAGCCACCAATGACGTGAAAAAAGCACAGGGGCAAACAACTGCATATTTGTATGGAAGTGTTGTTAATCTGATTTCAAATTCTGTGAAATTATGCAAGTTATTTTAATTGCATTAACTTACACAGCTACTTTTTTTTAGTTTCTCTTTGTCAAGCAACTCCATCAACTGTTGATCCTTCAGACTTGACACAAGGTGTGGCATCTTCGTCTTTCTGTTGATGTAATTTGTGCCATATGTACCAAACATCTTGATCTGTAAAATAATAAAAACAGAAATGGAATTAGTTAAGAAAAGGAAAACGGAAATTAAATCAGAAATGTAATTCACAAAGAAAGTGAATACCAAGATCTCTGGTGGAACACAGTAAACGTCCCTTTGAAACCTTTCCAGTGACTCTCTGTTTAAGATATGGCATACCACACTGATCGTAGTCATGTCAATTTCTTTCTCCGGTGCCATGGTCATGAAATTATACCTCATTGCCTCCTGTGTATTGGGGCCTCGGAGTTGGAAAATTGTTTCAAATTTGTTTTCAGTTGTTGACATTATTGCCCACATGTAACACCTTTCTTCAATTGAGGCAGGGGCAATTTCCGGGGCAATATCCGAGGTCTTGCATTCATCTTTGTCTTCTGGGATTTTGATTCTTGCTTCTGATCTTGTGGTTGCGGATTCTGCTTGCTGTCGTGCTCTTGCTCCCCTTTGTTCATGCTCAACAACACATTTGTAACTATCTCATCCGCCGACAATGGTGTATCATTTGGAGCAGTTACCTCAGCTTCGGATTGCAACCAAGGCTTTAAGGTGAGTTCAGGTTTGAAAGGGCTACACAGAATAGTCAAAAAACAAGATAAAAACAAAGGAGAAACAGAAACAGAATCAAAGATAAAAATAGAAACGGAATTAAAGGATAAAAATTTCAGTTTCTGTTCTTACACTTCCATGTTTAATGGCTTCGAATCTACTTCAGTGTGTTCACCAGTTTGCTTTTCTGGTTCTGTGTGTTCACCAGGCCCATCAGTTTCAACATTAGATTGATCTTCATGATCGAAAGGCCTCTCAGGATTAGGTATCGAGTTAGTAGTGTTTTAGAAAACGGTACTAATATATGTCAGAAACAGAAACGAAATTTAGAGTAAAAATAGAAACGGAATTAGGAATTTAAACAGTTCAGTTTTGTTATCTTACATTTCCATGTTCAATGGACTCGGATCTACTTCAGTTTGTTCACCAGGCCCCTCAGTTGCAATGTTATGTTGATCTTCATGCTCTAAAGGCCTATCAGGATTAGATATGGATTTAGTAGCCAATTAAAGTCTTATGATCATAACATAATATACGTTCAGAAAAAGAAACGAAATTTAGAGTAAAAACAGAAACGGAATTCAAACTAACATTTGCACGTTAATTGACTCAGGCTCTGGTTCTGTGTGCTCACTATGGCCTTGAGTTGCCATCTTTGATTGATCTTCAGGGTTGATAGGCTTGCATCAATTTTATAAACGAAATTGATGATGATTCGATGTTAATAAAATGGGACAGAAACTAGAAACACTTTTTATAATCATCTCACATGATTACAACAAGGGGTTCAGGTTGTTCATCTTCTTCAACATTATCCTCCGTCACATGAGGGACCTCAAATGCAGTACCCCCGACATCTATACCAGCATCATTTTCAGTCTCAACATTATCATGTTCAGGTTGCAAATCTCTGTGTCAAGTTAATTAAGATCAAACAAGGAGTAAACAGAATTAGTTGTATTAGAAAGAAGTTGTTGTTATTTTACTCTTTCTCTTTCGGTGACGGTTGAGATGGCACGGCAACCGGTCCCTCAACAATGATGTTGTCACCGTCGTCCCTCCCAAGGCTGACACTATCAAATGAGTCAAACATCCTAGTGTCTGAAGGGGATGATATTGTTGCTTCAGCACCCTCATTGATCTGACTTACTCTTTGCTTTTTGCTCATTCTTGCTACTCGTTGACTTGTCCTCATCTTGCTTTTTCCAAGCAGTTCAACGAGTTTGACATTATCCGGAAGAGAGGTCCTGTTGACAATAAACAAAACAGAAACACAATTCAAACTATCAAAAACATAAACGGAAATGAATACGAAAACAGAAACGGGAACAAGTTCCAACATACCTAGGTCCAGCCATACTTTGCTGTGTTATGTTCACGGGTTCATTTGAACCTACAACGGGACGATCATTCTTCCACTTGCTCCTTCTCTCTCCTTGTGGTGGTGGTTCATCGTGAGCATCGTGCTCAGCTTCTGGTTCGGGTTCTGGCTCAGGATCTGCTGCCAAGTTTGACTCAGTAGCTTCTGAGTCTTGGCTTGGTTGGTATGATTCGGATTCTGAATCAGAATTTCTCTTTGATGGGGGAACCCTCATGGTTGGATTCTTCTTCTTCAATGCGTCCTTCTTAGCCATCATCTCTCCTGTTTTTATTAGTCCCTGCAACAGAAAAGGGATTCCCAGTGGTGAAAACAATACACAAAACATGAACAGAAACAAAAATTATATTAAAAATAGAAACGGAATTGGGAAACTTACTACTTCATGGGTTCTTTCTTGCTTCAATCTTTTTTTTAAGCGTATCGCCCTTCCAATACGCTATCCACGACTTCCTCGCTTCAGGCTCCTTTGAGTTCTCTCCGAATTGCGTCTCATGAAAATATATGATCATGAGAGCATAGACGCAGCCATGTATTTCAGCAGAGTTAGTTTGCTTGGCATTTTTAACTCTTGGATCAGGAAGTCTTGGACATGAAGTGCCCAATTCCTTTTGCTCGTGGTCTCCAAGTCAAATATTGTTGTGAGGGCATTTGGAACTATGGTTGCTGTTGAATTGGGTAGGAGGAAGACCTTTTGTATCCAGAGCATAAACGCCCGCATAAACAATTTTCGGTTTTCATCGGTGTCCACCGGCGTTGTCTGTACCATTTCTGTCAGAGTTACTGTTGTCTTGCCTTGCCAGAATTTGTGTGTGTCTTTATCTTCTTGGCTTAACTTCTTCCTGACAACTCTAGGCTCATAAACAGTTCCTATTAGGAGACAAAGACCAGATTAGTTAGTTATATTAACAAATGTGAAAAATAGAAACGAAATTTATAATAAAAACAGAAAAGGAATTTTGACGAGTGGTACCTGTTGAGCAAAAACCAAGGGCATCCCCTATTTTCCTTGTGGTGATTTTAACCGTTGCTGCATCCGAGTATATTGTGTTGTCATGTACATCAAAGAGGTCGTATATTTGCTTCAGCATCACTTGATCCAAGTTGTTTTGTTGGAGATGAGCTAATGCACCAAAGCCCATCTGATTAACAAGCTTCAGTTTTTTTGAATGATCTTTTAGGTAGTCAAACATTGTGGCAACAGTTGTAGGTAGGCACCTAAACACATGCCCTTGTTGAAAACAGAAATGGAAACCATTACCAAAACAGAAACGGAATACATGCTATATAGTACTAACTAAGGGAATGTTAATTAAGACTTCAGTCTTTTTTCTCACATTCTTGCTGCTGCTTTCCCCCTCGTTTTCTTTTGGTTTTTCAGTGTGTTTTGCATCTGATTTCTTTGGTCTTCCTATTGCTACTGCACATTTCAAAAACAGAAACAGAACATAAGTGAGGTTATTTTACACCCAGTTTCATCAAGTACGGAGTTAAAGAAAAACAGAAATGAAATTTATTACAAAACAGAAACGAAATACAAGACAAAAAGTAACATGCTCAACACCAACAAAATATCAACTTAATCCCAATTGAAACCCTAATTTCGTCACCTACAAAGCAGAACCAGATTTAGCACCATATCAAACCATAATTTCTACTGCTAACTTTACTTAGAGCATAACGTAAACCCAGATTAATCCCAAATTAAGCAACGATCTTCATCCACGAAAAAAGATCAACACCCCATAACTATAAACACAAAACAGAAACGGAATCCATTACTAAAACAGAAACGATATATGAGAAAAAAGAGAACCCGTCAACACCCAAAAACATCAATTTAATTCCAATTGAAACCCTGTTTTCATCTTTTAAAATACAAAATCAGATTTAGCCCTAAATCAAACCCTAATTTCAACTTCTAACTTTACTAAACCCTAATTTAAACCCAAATAAATCCCAAATTAAACAAAAACGAAATCAATCCCAAAAATAGAAACGGAATCAATTCCAAAAACAGAAACGGGTTCAAACACTAATGTTAACCAAATGTTTATCAAGCATTACCCCCAATAGGGAGAATCAAAATCAGAAACGAAAACTAAAGGACGCAAATCAGAAATGATGTTGTTCTTTTTGTAACCCTAATTTCAGAAACGAAATTACAAATACGGGTGAAGAACGATCAAAATGCAATCACGGAAAACACAATCAGAAACGAAAAACGCAAGTTAACGAAACTAAAAACACACTAACCTTGTTGTGATAAGTGAAGTCTTCACTCGTTCGTCTGTTTTTCAACTCTTCGGCGCAGTTTCTTCGTTCTCTTCTTCAATGTTGTTTCAACGTTGTTGATTTGTGATGATAATGTGGGGTGGTTTCCATTTTTTGTGGGATTGAGTGGGTGGGTGTGTGTGGAAACTGAATCAGGAGTTTCCAAAATCGTTTTGCGTTTTCAAAACCCTCAGCTTTTGTATTAAAGCGTGTATTACACGCTCCTTTAGTGAGAGTAGTTAAAAAATGCTTGGTTTGACTTGGATGGGGTATTTACTTGGATGTGTAATGCTATTGTTTCGTTTAATATATACTTTCAACTATTCATTTGAATTTAATGATCGAGTTAAAATAAAGAGTTAATTTTTAATTTGTCCTAAAATTTCACTCATCTACTATAATAGTCTCTAAAATTTATTTCAACTTTATTTAGTCTCCCAAATTTAGAGATATACCTCATTTTAGTCGACAATTCAACTTTCATCAGTCATATTTAATATTATGTTAATATTTGATGATTGTCATAATTAATTTAAAAAATGACATTATTTTATGATTCATAGCCAAATTGGGTTGAAACGATTTAATTTCAATGGGTATCCAGTAAGAAATTTTTGCATTAAATATCCCTTGAAACGACGTCGTTTTAATCCAATTTAAACGTTATTCATTAAACAACGTTGTTTTTTTGTATTTATTGTGGTAGCCGGCCATCTATATCAACATGACATTAACGTATAAGTGCTGAAAGTTGCATCAGGAACTAAAATAAGATACATCTCTAAACTTTGGGAACTAAACAAAGTTTAAATAAATTTGAGTGACTATTTTAGCAAAAGAGTGAAACTTTAAGGACTAAATTGAGTATTATTTCAACGTATGAATGATGAAAATTACCTCAAAGACTAAAATAAAATACATCTCTAAACTTATGGGAGTAAACATAGTTGAAATAAACTTTAAAGACTACTTTAGCAAAAAAGTAAAACTTCATAGACAAATGGAGCTTTATCTCTAAAATAAAATTAAAAAAAATTAACTATTGACTTGTAACTATTAACTATTTTGTCAAAAGTAATTTATTTTTTCATGTGTATAACATTAGTTTAATTTTATTTAGTCAATTTTGTTTGCATCTAAATTTTTCATGGTTAGAAATGGTTCTGTTGCACTGCTGGTACAGGCTGTTGATTTGTTATTGAGAAGATGTAAATGGATGATGAAGAAAAATGAGAAGAATTTGGAGGGACAAACAGCGTTGGACTTAGCTGATGGTATTCTAGAAATTGAGATATTATTGAGGAATGCTAGAGCAAAACGTGGTGCATCAATTCCTAATCCCAACCATGAACTAATAGAACCGAGGCACCTTACTTTTATACGCCGGAGATGGATAGCAGCGGTCCGGGGTAGAAGGGACCTAACTGGCGAAAGACGCGAGGCTTATCTGGTAATTGCATCTCTTATCATAACCGCAATCTATCAATCAGTTCTGACTCCACCCGGTGGACTCTATCCGTCTGACAATTGGAGGCGGTAATAATAATGTGAATGCCACTGTCTCATTGTCATCCCTCATTGTCATCCCTCCTTTTAGAGTGTTTAAATACCTTAACATTTTTCTACACAGTGCTGATAATGCTTGCTCTACTCCCGGATGGCTACATCGGTCGTTTACTATCTTGGTTATTGATATATTTTACCTTGAGTTATCTCTATGCTCTTTTGTTGATAAGCGTAAACCATTATGTATATTTTATTTTCCTTTCTTCTATTATTGTAGCCCTCTGCGAAGCGATCTTCGTTGGAAGGAAGAAGTAGTTTGATAAACCTTTGGAGAGAGGTGTTTGAGTTTTTTTAAGAGAATACTAAGCATTTGATATTATTTTTAATCTGTTTTTTGTATTTCAGTTTATATTATATTAAAGTTTAATTTTAGTGGGTAAATAATATAATCTAAATAAAAATTACTTGTTTTTAGTTATTTTCTTATAATTTAATGTTTTTGGGAGAGAGATGTATGACGACGCTATCCTAGTTATTTAAAAAATGCATTTCTTCATTATAACCACCTCTCGATGTTCCTTTCATATTGTAGAAGTAGTTTTTCTAATAAATATATTGCCAAGTCATGGATACAGTAATTATATAAAACTAATCATACTAGTGACTTACTAAATTTTATTGTAGAAAATAATATTTTAGGATCAATAATTGGATTGTGTAAACTAGAACTGTCATTTAATTTCATGTATAGAGAATGATATGTGTGCATCGGCACCTAAATTATTTCCATAAAGTTGAAAACAAAAGTAAACGAGTTTGCGTGAGCAGTGAATCCAAAGGTGTAATGTAAATGTTAATTCTACAATGGAGTGGTTTTCATGTTAAAATATTGAATAGGATTTTTTCATTTGTTAAATAATGAATACGATTTTAAAAAATATATAATTTCACTTTAAAAAATTAATAAAAATAAAATTACTTGTCATGTAATTTCGTTTGTTATTTCCGGGCTCCCTTCCTCTAATTTTCCATTGAACCAATCAACGCATAAATCTTTTCTTTCTACGGCCAACCTATTTTTACACCTATTTAAAAGTGAAGGATAATTGTGCTCTGCAGAGTTTCCTTAACTTAAAATTTTATAGTACTCCATCAAGAACATTTCCTTTCCTGCTCATAATCACTTTAATAAGGCTCCCGTTTAAAAACTAAATAGTGTTCTAAAATGGCGAATCAAGACACGTTGGAACTAGTTACTAAGTCGGGAGATATGAACAAGCTCTAGTTAAAAATTAAGGATAAGGAGATGCCAAAATTAGAAGAACTAACATTTAATTTTGTTGGTGAAAGAAAACAGAGTAAAGCTTTGAATTGATTAGGTAGAAGGAAAGATGCATACAATCCAACTTGCATGAACGGAAGTTACAAGAGCATAGAGAAAGACGAAAAAGCCAGCCAGCAGCTGATAGATTATGATTACAACAAGTCTTATAAAGAGGCGAAGTTAATGGCAGCATTCTTGAAGAACCAAACCAGCAGCGTGGATTCAAAGAGAGCGCTGCTTCAAGAAGATGGGTTGATCCCTTCTCTGCTCCTCCCAGTGGGGTTGAGGGCTTGAGGCTCATGGCCATATCCAAGATCACTTATGAGGATGGCGGTTACCACTTCTACCGCCATAAGTACCTTGCAATGAACAACCCTATGAAGAAATTCACGAGTGATCCACACAAGTGTATGAAGAACAGAATACATAAGTGGCTTGGGATAAGAATTTCAAAGAAGCAACAACATATATACTAGTAAATCAACTGCTCCTTCTGCGTGTAGCCGAGCAAATGCTAAAGTCGATCAAGAGAGAACATAAAGAAGTTTGTTAGAGAGAAGTTCTTGAACTCTTCCGATTCTTAGGTTTCATCAAATTTCATCTAAGTGGCTAAAAGATGGGAATAAGAAGAGAAATTTTTCATCAGAAGTTCCAAGTTAGAAACCGAATAACAAAATCAGAAGTTCCAAATTTTTAGGCAACCTACCTCATATCAATTTGTGCGTACCGATTCACAGTTCGCGTACCAGCAGAATCCTTATAAATCGTGTACTAGCTTTTGGAATTTTTTATTCGAAAGTGATATAAGAATTTTAAAAAATGATTTAAGTATAGAAGTAAAAAATTAAAATATAGAAAATTACTAATTAGAATTAGAAATATAAAAATTTAGTTATTAAATAATTTATAATTTATATGTATTTTAAAATATATTATAAATTATCATGTATCAAAATTAGAATACATTCAAAAAGTGGCGCACCGCATACCACGTACCCGTTTCGGAACGAACTGCGTTCCGTAAGTATGCTCCGGACAGCATTGCTACCGTTGCCGATGATTATAATTACTTCAAACAGATTTTCCCTTCTTCCAAACCCACAACCCAAGTTTGCTCTTTCATGATTTCAACCATTCGATTACATCTCACATAAACAGAAGAAGGTTGTTGAGATTAGATACTATTATATATATTGAAGAAACTAATAAAGCTAGATTTAAGAGGATGAATTAACACTTCATGTCACGTATATTATGTTTGTTTGATCGCTAGAATTAAGAAGGAAAAATATAATAAAAAGAAAGGAATGTCCTAAAACATATCATTTCCTATTCACATAATAATTTTCTTTTTCTTTTATTAATATCTAATTCTATTTTTCATTAATTGGCACAGCCTAATTACACGGGCTATAATAGGTACTACTATTTCATTTTGGAAAACAACTTCCAACATGAAAACGGCAAAAGGTATAAATAATAATAAATAATTGCAAATGGATAGAAAAGAGTCGGGTATATCGGGGGGCGATATGATGTAAAGAGAAAGTGCATAGCTGAAAGAGAAGAAAAATAACGGGAGATAGAGAGAAAGGTTGAGCCAGCTATTAGGTATGACAACAAGCATTGTAGTAAATGTGAGCAAAAAGGTCGCAATGTTTGCGTATGCCATAAAACTGAAAGCAACCACTGGCAAGATCGAAGTCCCTGCTGCATCCAGCATATCTTCTTCAATATCCGTACTATTGAGGGATATTGATGTAGAAGTAGCATTCACGTAATTATTAGGATTATTATCAGCTTGATAGAGTCCACCCGGTGGACTGAGTACTGTCTGATATGTTGCGGTTATGAGAAGTGCAGCAATTACCATATAAAGATTGCGTTCTTCCTCAGAGAAACTGCTTCTAATTCGACCTACAAGAGTTCCCAGCCATATGACATTTAATCCCACCTCATCTCGAAGGTTTGAATCACGCACTGATGCACCATGTTTTGCTCCGGCTTTCAATAGTGTTCTTTGAATCGCTGGAAAAGCTTCAGCTAGGTCCAATGCTGTTTTTCCCTCCGTATTCTTCACATTAATGTACTTCCGCATGATGTTTTTCAATAAATCAATGGCCTGGGTGGTGGTGCACACTCAGACAACCAATTAGTTTATATATATATATATATATAAAACCTCTGTAAACTTTTTTTTTTCTGTTAAATAAAGCTATACCAAATTCCGCCCTATATTTCCTAACAGGATACAATGACAAAAATCTAGGTTGGAGTATTATAAGGTGGTAACTCAAGTGTAAGTATAGTTGATTTCATGAGAATTTATTATTTTAAAATCGTCAGATTATATTTTGGTCAAATATTTTAATTTATCTAGAGGTAATTAACAAGCAACTTCACATAAAATCTTCTGCATCTGAGTATTCAGATTATTATATATTTTTGGTTGTTAAACTATTAAAATAGTTTTCGATTTTTTAAAAAATAAAAAAATAATAATTTTTTTGTAAGCGAGATAAAAAATTAATTAAAATTTGATCTTTAAAAGAATCAAAATACTATCTCTAAAACATTTTCACAATTAAGTTTTTTTTTCTAACCAAGTCTAACTAAATTTCACACACTCACGTGCTATTTTTCTGCTTTTATTACTGCAACTTTTTTTACTTCTCTCAGCATACTAATTAAAAAGAAGACAATAACGGTGACGATGACCACGACAATAACAAGGATTATATTACGACGACAACAACGATAACAACGACGGCGACGAGGAGGAAGAGGAGGACGGCAATGATGGTGACAATGACAATAGAAAAGAAGATGAAGAAAAAGAAGGATAACACATTAGAGAAGGAAAAAGAAGGATAACTTAGTGAAGAAGAAAGAGGAGGGAGAAAATGAACACAACAATTGAGAAAGTAGAGGAGGAGAAGAAAATGAAGAAGAAGAGGAAGAGAAGAAATTCGATTTTCTTTTTTCAAAGAAATTCGGTTCTACTTTTTAAGAAAATGTAATTATTTTTTAGCAAAATTCGATTTATTTTCTCAAAGAAATCCATTTAGTTTTTTTCTGCAAAATCGGTTCATTTTTATTGGAAAAAAAAGTTAAGGTGGAGGAAGAAAAACAAGAAGAACGTAGCCACGAATAAGAAGAAGAGAAAATGGAAGAAGAAGTAGACAAAGACTTAGAGGAAGAAATCCGTTTTTTATTTTTTCTTAAAGAAATCTGGTTCTATTTCTTAAAGAAATGCAATTCTTTTTTTAACGAAACTCATTTCCTTTTTGTCTAGAAAATCTGATTCGTTTTTTGTTGAAAAAACCAACAAAGGAGGAGGAAGAAGAAGAACGAAGTAGAGAAGAAGAAAATGACGATGGTGGCAGCAACAACAACATCGATAGCGGCTGCAGCGGCAATGGTGGTGGCGACGCAGTAGCAGGAGGAATGAGGAGGTGTAGAGAAAACATGAAAAAAAAGCGCGTGCATGTTTTTACGCTCTTTTAATGATAATTATTGGTTGGAAATATTTTATTTGACTTAGTCGTGTAAAATTTGTGCATGTATATTATTACTATTTCTGAAAATATATATTTAAGTTTATTAAATATTGCTGTTGTGTTTTAAAATAGTTTTGTCATTGACAAAAGTGCCGATTATTTTTGTGAGTATCTTAAAAAATGGGTGACGATTTCGGTGGTTTATTTTTATTTCAATATGGAAAATTATAAGTAATTAATATGTTTTTAACTAACAAATCGGATAGAACATCAAAATCGTTAAAAAACAAAACGTTTTATATCATATAATTAATAATTTTTAAAATTTAAATATAAATATAATTTTAGAATTTAATTTCCATGCAACGTCAGTGTAAATGAGTTTTACACATACATTCAATCAGATGTTACCACATTATCAAAAGCAATTAATTTTCAAGTCCACTACTTCTAAAGTCAAATAAATGCATGGATTTGATTGGATGACTGTGTAAAACTCTTTACAATGTCATTGCATCAAAATTAAACTCATAATTTTGTAGATATGTTTTTAGATACATAATAATATCTGAAACTTAAAGAAATAGAACATTTAATTTAAATTTTTAATTAATGTTGACTGAATTTTTATTGGTTAACTATTATTCTTTATTAGGATTTAGATTGAGTCACTTATAATAATTGGTATTTACACATGAATTATAGGTGAATTTAATTTGCAGTGAAAAGATAAGTCTGAACTTTAGAGAAAACATCCCAAATATAAGCCCTGCCTACCTTTGTATTACCGTCGAGTGTTGCAAGATGCAAAATGGTGTTGCCAGCTGAGTCCTCCTGGCCAAAGGTGGAGCGTTCTAATGATCCAGCACCCTTAAAGGTGTTTTCTTTGAGCCAGCGAATCATTATTCGAAGGGCTTTCAGGTTTCCATTCCTAACGGCAATGTGAAGCGCATTTTCTCTTCTTACATTCACATCTTTGATGGAATCCGGGCATATCTTCAGGAAATAAGTTAAAAGCTCAATGTTTTCATCGGACCTGTTAGATTGACGACATAGGAAATGCAAAGGGGTGAAGCCTTCCCTCCCTTTGACTCGGACCAACTCTTTGTTAATTTCTACAAGGCAACGCACCAGACTGTGATGATTCTTATCTAAGGCAACGTGGACGGGGCTGAATCCTTGCTTATTCAGTTTCAGACCAAACAAAGGTTTCAATCTCATAATCTCAATACAGAACTCGGTGTTCCCCGCAGAAGCAGCAGAATGCAGAGGAGTGTCCACAAATGGTATTCCATCAACCTCCTCCAGAACATGTGGATTCTGCCGAATTGCATCGTAGAGCATGTTTATGTCTCCACAATTTGCGGCTTTATCCAACATATCTATATTTTCCATTTTTAGAACTCTTCTTTTTAAATGGAGCTTTGTGAAAGTGATATGAGCAGGAGAAGGAAAGGAAATGTTCTAACGAATTATATTTTCAAAGGTATCAGTTATCTTGGAAATGGAAGAACAAGCTAGAAGCTAAGAGAAGATTAGAGAGAGATCAGAAAAGTGTGAGAGAAAGTTTATTATGAATGAGAAACTTCGTTTCTATCAACTGAATCAGTGACAAAGCAAGGCTACTAATTCTTACATTTATAGTCTCACAGTCACAGTTAATACCCTAACACCTAACAACCACTCTAACAAAAATGAAACCAAAACTAACTCAGTCTTACTAACTCTACGCATAGCACAATTATTCTTAACTTAAATTAAAAAAAAAAATCATTCACGCGTTGTTTGGTTCAATGGGAAATAACAAATGAAATTGGATAGAAGAAACGCAGGTCTTCCGTCTTTGTACAATCTATATTATATTTTTGGGTCAGAGAAATGGAAGTGTGAATTTGGTAACGGCAATTGAATATGCATTCGTTGCGCATGCAAACTTGTCATTTCTATTTTCTTATGTTTTCTTGAAAGGGATTGGGTTTTTCTCTCTCTCGTTATTTTAAGACTTCAAACCGAAAGTCATTGTTGATTAATAAACTTACCAACTTAAGAAATCTCACCTACTGATAAATATTTAATTTCTTTTGTTTAAGGTATGCTATATGTATAGTCAACCAAAAAAAAAAAGGTATGCTATATATATAATTTCTTTTTTCAATCAAGTTCCATGAAATTGTATAATATGTTACACATATTTAAATCTGTTTTAGTAAAGCTTTTTGAAAAATGTTTTACTTGGAGCACAAACACCTTATTTTGTATTTAGTAATTTAAAAAGATGGCGTATTTTTATTTGTAGATAGTTTTTAAAAGATTGATTGCTTTTGAAACACTTAAAGAGAAGATGACTAGCTTTTTTCAAAATTAAAACCTCTAATATAAACTTATATAATAATAAGAGAAAATATAGGTAATCAACATTTTTCTAATCAATAAATTAGTCAATAAAATTTAGAACATCTGTGATTATTATTTATAAAACATCCACAATATAAGTCAGTAGAACATCCGAAACCTAAAACAACTAATAATCAATCAAAATAAATAGAACATTCGAAACTTAATTAAAGAAAATCTGAAACCTAAAAAATAGAACATTCAATTTAAGTTATTGATTCTTATTGGCTGAATTTTTGTTGGTTACCTAACATTGTTATAATAATAAATATCCAAATTTACCCTTAATTAATTGTAGGTACCAAATCGTTCTATTGAAAATCTTAATTAATTATTGATAACAAAATTCAAAGTTGTTTTATCAAATATAATTATTAGCGCTTATACTTATTGAAAGTTATTTTGAAAAGTTATTTTTTAAAAGTAGTTTTCATAATAAGCTACTTTTAAAATATTAAAGCTTTATTAAATTAATAAGTCTTATTTAAGAATAGTTTTTATTGAGGTTAAGCTAAGACTTGGTAAAATACTTGATGGAGTTAAACTAGAGTAGAACTCGAGCTAATTACGTGTTATGAAAAATATTATGATTTGGAGAAGAGGGAAGAGAATATGATATACAATAATGTTACACATCCAAGCGATTTAAGTAACCAAGCCCAACCAAGTAGAAACATATCACGCGCCCCTTGCCATCCATCCTAACAAACACGTAAGTTTGTTATTTTCGTTTTTTTGGATTTGAAATCCC
>JASCZI010120960.1:65310-76330 GCA_036250425.1 Stylosanthes scabra | reverse complement strand
AAATAATTGTTGTCTCATTATTTTTGTTGAACATTATTATTACTATTAAATATTATGATGAGGTTTATAAATATTATTATCATTACATAAATATTATTTGTTAGGCATATTCATTATTTTTAGCTATTTCTATTAATTAAATACAAATATTTATTTTCTCTAATCATTATGTATTATTTAGTTAAACGCACAACATGTAAAAACTTAAAAAACATCAAAATTTATAAACAATATATTAAATATCTACTAACACACGCATAAAATATTAAAAAATTAAAATTAAAAAATATTAAATGATTAAAAATTAATATATTAAAAAATATGACTCATACACGCATAAAACATTAAGAACTTAAACAACATCAAAATTATATATCACTAATACACGCATGAAATATTAAAAAAAATAAAGATTCACAATTAAATAATATTAAGAGTATAAACTTACATAATTAGGATTGTCCAAGTAATACGCAATGTGCTCCTCCGAAAGTGTAAAATCTCTAACCATCTCACTAATCTTTAAATCTACTCACTAATTTAGTTTTTTTGAGAAAAAAAAAATATGAGAGGGACGAACTACTGCCGGATGCATCATCTCCAGCAGCAACTCTCCTTATTTTATAGGAGTCGAAGAAGGAAGCATGGGCGCGTGGCTTTCAATGCATGCTGTTCCCCATGCATGAGTGTGTTTCCCGCATGCAGACAGTTGACTGGCCATTCAACACGCTACTAGCGTGTAGGCCTCAACTCGCTGCCAGCGAGCAGCCTTCAAAACGCTACCAGCGTATAGCAGGTGCACCCATAAATGGGAATTACACCCATGATATCCATAACGTAGGAAAACACCATTTTTCTTCCCATTTTCAAAATAATTTCTGGCTAAAATTGATGTAAATTGAAAATTTTAACGATAAAATTGAAACGAACTAAAATTTAAGGGTATTTTTGAAACTTCTGATAAACATGCATAAAATGTATACTTTATCATTTTATTAAATAGAAATTAAATTGTAATCGTTTATTGTTTTTAGTTGTTGTCAATAATATTTAAAAGATATAAATTAAAATAAATGATCTTAACATTTTCTATTAAATTATTATAAAATAATAAAAAATATAATAAATTATATATTTTTAAATATTTTTAATTACATAATATTCCGTGCAAACACGGGTTATACACTAGTTTTGAGAAGCTTTATGATAAAGAAGATGCTGATTTCTTGAGTGCAAAAGTGAAAGAAACCTTCGCTAAGATGTTTGACTCCTATATGAATGCTAGTAACAACAGTGCTGATACATCTAGTACTTCAGAAAGAACAGGAGGTGGAAATGTGGCAGCGCCTGAAGGTGATATGGTTGATGAATTTTTCAAGGAAGTGCATTTTCATGAGATTGTTAATAAGAATGAGGTGGACTTGTATCTGATGGATGGCTTAGAGAAACCTCCCCCTTCAAGATCATTTGACATCTTAATGTGGTGGAAAGTGAATTCCAACAAGTACCCAATTTTATCCCAAATAGCTAGAGATGTTTTAGCTATGCCGGTCTCAACTGTTGCATCAGAATCTGCTTACAGCACAGATGGAAGAGTGCTTAACAATTATAGGAGTTCTTTAACTCCAAGGACAGTTGAGGCATTGATATGTGTACAGAATTGGCTTCGCGCAACTCCATCATTATCTGATATTGAGGATCTTATTGAGGAATTTGAAAAGATGGAATTAGGTAAATAAAAATGTGCTAGTACCTTTTATAATTTATGCTTTATATTTTGTATGATATCATTTATAATTTGTATTGATTTTATATTTTATTTGGTTTTGTAGAAGTTGCACCACCAAAAGGAGAAGATGAAGATTCTGATGTTGATTCAGATTGATCATAGTGGATAAATGGATATGTTTTCTTTCTTGTTATTTAGTTGTGAACTTGTGTTTCTTTATTGCTGTGTTGTTTGGTTTAGATTGTCATTGATGGAGCTAGTAAACAACTATGGTTATTTGATGTTTATTGTTAAGTTGTATCGGATTTAAATGTAATACTTTGAGTATGTTGGATTGTTGCTTAATTTTGGAATGCATGGATTTCATATTTAACAGGGAATGATTCTGATATTGATGAAATTTAAAAACCGAAAATCCGACCGAACTAAACCGCTACTGGTTCGGTTCGGTTGTCAAACAGTCAGCCCAACCGATAGGTCCACATACTCTGCCAACCGAAGAGTGTGGTTTGGTTGGTTTTTGGTCCAAAACCGAACCAAACCAGACCGATTTCATCCCTATCAGAGACTACTTTTTTATTTTAATTAGTTTTTATTATTCCGTGAATTCCCATTATCATCTTTGACTAATAATAGCCGATTAAACTCTTCCCGGTCTTTGAACATTTTTGTTTTGGACTTTGCACTCCTTAATGAATCGAATCTCTCAAAACGACCTCTAAAGAATTAAAAGATAGAACAAATCAATCCCTGAAACCGACAAATCGACCACTGAAATCACTTGAAAATAGGTTACAATGTGACGTGTGAGTGGTTGATTTGTCCTATTTTTTAATTGTCTAGGAGCCGCTACAAAGGTTTTGATTCATTGAGGGTGTTAAAAACGGAGAGAGTACACAATGGAGAAAGATTTTATGTATATGATTGATATAGAAAATATGTTACAATGTATAACTATATTTATAGATAAAGAGAACCCTAATAAACTAATGTAACAAATCATAACAACTTATTTAAATTCAAAATACCTTAACAACCTAATTATTTAAATCCAAAATATCTTAACATCCCCCTCAAACTCAAGTGTCAACTTGAACTTGAGTTTGAAAATTATTTAAATCCAAAATATCTTAACATTGACGAAATTGTCGAAAGGAGATGCAGACGAAACTGCTTCAGCGGGTCCAGGATGGAATTGCCAAAAAGGGGTGCAGGCTGAACTGCCAAAACGGAGTGCAGACGGAACTGCCAAAACAGAGTACAAAAGCTGCCAAGACGGAGTGCAGACAGAAGCTGTCGCGCACGCACAGAGATTGGCGGAACTGCCGAAGGAGTGAGTGCAGACGGAACTGCCACAGAGAGATTGTCAAAACTGCCATAACGAGGTGGAGATAGAACTCCTATAAAGAAACTGGCAAAACTACCGGAGATGTGGAGACGGAACTCCCACGAGGACTTGCAAAACTGATGGAGAAAGAGCACATTGCACAAAGGTACCATAAATCTGAAAAACAGCAAGATCGGAGCAGAATTTGAGAAAACAGAGAGCAAAATAAAAAATAGAACACCCAAAAGCCTTGTAAAGGGTCCCACTTGATGTGTCACGTCAGCAGACACGTGGCATTGCCACATCAGCAATAAAATGACACATGGAATCGACGGATTGAAAGAGGAGGACACATCAGCAATGAGAAGGCGTGGTCAAACCATGGTCAACACCTGGCTGGACTTGGTCAAAGAGGACCGCCGGTTGCATTGGTTTGACCAATGAAAGAGTGAACCGATTCACTCCGAACCGAACCGACAATTGTGAAATCAAACCGGATTGATTTGAACTGAAGAGATCTAAACCGTTCATCTGAGTAACAGATCCAATGGTCCACATTATATCTAGAAAATGAATAATGAGAGTAGGAGAAAGAGAAGCACGAGCTTCTCCATGGCTTTTTCGGCCGTCGGTACGATCGCGTCCGGTATCGAAATTTGACGATGTTTGTTGTGTTGAAATCGTAACGAAGAGAAGAACGTTTTGGTGTATGCGGTGCCGGAAAAAGTCATTGGAAAAGGTGCCGGAAAACTGAAGAAAAGGGCATTGGATATGAAAGAAAGTGATGAATGGAGCAGCTTTGGGTGGCGATTGGCGGAGCGTGGAGGCTCCGATTTCAACACGGTTTGGTGCGTTGGAATCACAGCGAAAGGAGATTACAATGGTATAGATGGTGACTCAAAAAAACAATGGAAAAGTGATGGGAAAAAAAGAAAAAAGACACTATATAATAATAGTGTGCATGACCCAGTTTGGAAAAATAAATTTCAAAAAGGATACCATTGATAATTTCCCATTATAGAAAAAAATCTAGAAACAACTTAAGCTCTTGATATCATGTTAAAAATGGATAAAGTACACAATGGAAAAAAGAGTTTTATGTATATGATCGATATAGAAAATATGTTACAATGTATAATTATTTATAAATAAAAAGAATCTTAATAAATTAATATTACAAATCATAACAACTTATTTAAATTCAAGGGCGCTAACTCCAAAATAAAAAAAGTTCAAGCATTGAAAATGTTCAATGATGTTTACTCTAATTAATTCTTTTGTTTTTGGACTGACTCGACAACATAATTAATTAAAGTGACTTTTCCCTGATGAGATCGTGAAACAAAACCAATTTGGCTCAAACATTTTTCCACGCACACACGGACACACCGCAAGTTCCCTGAAACATCAAAGACTACTTTAACTTTTTTTAAAAAGATATTTTAGACTCAACAAATTAAGATTAATTCTTTATATTTTATTAAGTGATTTTTCAAAGAATTTAAAGTGATTTCATAGACTACTTTAATTTAATTTAGCAGTTCATGTTTCTCTTTCAAATAATTCTTGTGGGCCTACAAACTTTGAAGCTAAAACAGAATTAAATACGTGAATATATAGATTATTATTTAGAAATAAATATGGAACAATGCTAGAGATTAGAGATTAGTGAGACATTAGTACAGAGAGTTACCTTATTTAATTTAAAATTTAAAATATTATATATATAATAGTTAAAGTTACACATTTATAATATTTAAAATTATTTTTTAAAATAATAATTAAAAAATACAAAATAAGAAAACAAATATATTTTAAAAAAGAAGTTATGGATTTGGCTTCTAAACATTCTCGCAACTGTTAATTAATTATATATTAAAGAAAAAAAAGTACCACAAAACTAGTATAGTTTATATATAGTTTTTGGCCATGAAGAGTTAATTAACAATATTTAGAAGAAAAATTATAAATAATAAATACTTTTTTAATTTTTTAATTAATAAATCAGTCAATAAATTAAAAGAACATTCAAAATATTAAAAATAGAACATCATATACTACATAATTAAGAACTTCTAAAAATCAAATATACATATAACTCCATAGATATTTGTTTAATACTGTTGAACCCTAATTTCTTCCAACATAACCATTCACATTTCACACTTCCATTCTTCGCTACAAAAATCATAGTAAGACAAGATATGATATGATTTGCTTTCATACATTGGTACGAAGACATACATGTGTTTCATGCATCCAATTTCCTTCGTTATTTCCCACGTCCTTTCCTCTAATTTCCATTGAACCAAAAAACACGTTAAATATTGACAACTTTTCTTTTGAAGGCCACACCTTCTTACACATATTTAAGTGAAGAATGCCATGGCAACTTTGCAGAGCGCTTTCGTCCATTTAATTGTTTCCTTAAATTGAAAAAAAAAAGTAGTAGTAAAAGAGTGTTCTAAAATGACGAATGTAGGCATGTTGCAACAAGCTGCAAATTCGGGTGACATAAACATGTTGTACGATGCAATTGAGCAGAATCCATACATTCTTGAGGAGGTGGATGCAATTCCATTTGTGGACACTCCTTTACACTCTGCTGCGTTTGCAGGGCACATTGAGTTTTGCATTGAGATTATGAGATTGAAGCCTTCCTTTGGTTTGAAGCTGAATAGGCAAGGATACAGCCCCGTCCACCTTGCCTTACTTAACAATCATCACAATCTAGTGCGTAACCTTGTAGAGATTAACGAAGAGCTGGTCCGAGTGAAAGGGAGGGAAGGCTTCACTCCTTTCCATTTTCTATGTCAAGCTGATTCTGATGAAAACATTCAGCTCTTAATTGAGTTCTTGGAAATATATCCGGATTCTATCGAAGATGTGAACGTAAGAAGAGAAAGTGCACTTCACATTGCCATCAGATATGGAAACTTGAGAGCATTTCGTGTAATGTTTAGCTGGCTGAAACAAAACACTCTTAAGGACGCTGTATATTTAGAGCTTTCCTTGCCACGGATAAGGGATGTGGCTGGCAACAGCATCTTTCACCTTGCAGCACTCACCGGTAATAGAGAGGTATGTGAATGAATTTGGTATTGCTGAATTTTCAAAACTTATGTTGAGGTAATATATTATTGGTAAGTTCTTTATGGGATGTGCAGGTCATTGTTTTATTGATAGAAAGAGGCAGGATAGGCATCAATGAGAGGAATATGGAGGGCAAAACAGCATTGGACCTAGCTGAAACCTTTCCCGAGATTCAAAGAATATTGTTGAAAGCCGGAGCAATACATGGTGCATCATCAGTTCCAGTTGTGAACCTTGAAAAGAAGCTACTATCAAAATCAAAGGGAATGATTAAAGTATCCTTGAGACGAATGAGAAGCTGTATATCTATGGAAGAACGCAACCTTTATATAGTAATTGCTGCACTTATCATAACCGCAATCTATCAATCAGCACTCAGTCCACCAGGTGGACTCTATCAGCTTGATGCCGGCGGAGGTGATGCTAATAATAGTAATAATGTAAACGCAACTACATCCCTCGAATTCTATAAGACGGCCATTGACCCACTAGGAATTGCAGGGACATCGGTCTTGTCAGCTGATGATTTTGGTGTGGTAGCATTCCTTAACAGTTGCTCCTTATTATTGGCATTAGCTACAGTATTGCTTCTAATGCCTAGAGGCCACATCAACATGCTTTTTTTATATTTGCCATCGCTTTTCTTTGTGTTGAGCTATACTTTTTCTCTTGACGCTATAGCGCCGCCTGATATACCCCTGTTAATTCATTCTGTTTACACTCTCCTGTCTTTTTTTGGTTCGCTTATTATGGTTAAATTAGAGAATTAGAATAAATCGTATCATTGTATACATACCGTTTAACGATACGAAAAAATTTAAACATTAATACATTTTTGTTCATATTTATATTTTTTTTATATTACTAAATAGTATGTATAATTATACATCTAGTATTATCGAAAGATATATGATTAGATGTATAATAAAATCATTCATTAAAGCTAGTTACTAGTATAAATTGATTTTTTTATCTTTACCGTTTACTCCTTTGTGTAGTCTACGTGGACCAGAAACTTGTTTATTCTTGGAATAAAATTTTAACAACTTTTGATATTAAAAAGAAAAAACAATGAAGTGATTCGTGCGAAAATAATGAAAATAAATTAGTAATTTTATTAGATATATATTATAATATATAATTGTGGATGTTAAATTAAATGCGTTAAGTTATAATAACAATTTCCATATTTGTATCTATGAAGAAGACTATCAAAATATTAATAATAATTCATATAAAACTAAGAACATATGCACGTAAAAAATAATAACATTTAGTTTAATTGTGGTTAATGTTTAAATTCACCAAAAAAAAAACAAAAAGAAAAATTGGCATTGACTATTCAAACTATTAATATTTCATATAATAAAAAATTTTACTGGTAAGTGAAAACATTGAAAATGATGGATAAAACACTATACATCAAACAACATGTATTAAGCATTATTAATTAATGTAGCCAATAAAAAAGTGAAAAACATCGTAAAACTTACATATTAGTAAGGCTTTGTTTAAGGTCCGTGCAAGATGCTTTATACATCTAGCTTTAGATAAGTTTCTTCTCATTACTCATCATGACAAAGAACATGCTAAACAAACGCAGTCTGACATCATTAACACGATAACGTGATATGAAGAGTGTTTACAATATGCTTAAGTTTATTTGACTAAATTTTGATAAATGATAATTATTGAAGTTGAGAATAAGCGTTGAACACAAACATTAGAAAATATTTTAAAGATTATGTTTTGTGAATATTTTGATAGAAAATATTTTATATCAAAAGGTTTTGTCAAAAAGCTAGGTAAAAATGTTTAGAAAGTTGTTTTCAAAGCTATAAATATCTAGAAATTGATTATAACAAGTTTAGAATCAATTCTTCGATGAATAAAATATTTTTGAGCCATTTTTTTGCTATGGTATCGATATTAAGGTGAAGACTATCGATACTATAGTTACCACGTAAAGAATATCGATACTCTGAAGCTTAGTATCGAGACTTAGAGCCAATATTTCAAATTTTTCACAACAGTTAGTATGAGTATCGATACTCTGAAGGAAGTAACGATAGTCTAGTACAAAAATTTCATATAAGGGCTAGTTTTAATAAAATGGTTCTAATCCACCTACCATATAATGTTCCAATATTGTTCCAATACTTTGGGATGACCATAAATAAATGTGTTGATGTCTCTTTTCATATAAAACATAAATTCTAAGTACTATGCTTATACTTCAATTTCTTATCAATTTTAAAGTGATTTAATCACAAATTTAAAAAATATATACAATTTGGTTCATAAAGATTCATTTGCATTCATATACTCTTGTTCAAGAGAAACCAACTTCTGTTTACTTCTTTTGTAAGATAAGATAATTGTTCTCTTATTATTTTAGTGTTCTTAAAGTGTAATTCTCTAAGGTTGTGAGCCTTGATAAACAGTATAATTGGTGAGATAAACACTTAAGGAAAAATCTTGAAGTTGAGATTGCTTCAAGTGGAGTGTGTTATCTTAGTGATACCGTGAGCTGTTCGACTCAAGTGCTTAAAGTTGTAAACGGTTTATCAAGCTCCTTGAAGTTTTGTGTAATTAGTGGAACTTCTTAATTGCAATTAAGAAAGAGTTGACGTAAGCAAAGGTTGTGCCGAACCACTATAAATCTTGAGTATCATCTTTCTATCCTCAATCTTTTACTTTATAGTTATATTTAACAAGTGTTTTGGAGAGTAAAAGAATCTCGTAATTACTTAAAAAGTGGTTTAAGTCCTTGAAAAAATATTAGTACAAACATTTGAATTATTTAAATTTAAAGTTATTTACGTTTTATTAAAAAATTCATTGCTGTAAATTCACCCATTTCTTAAGTATCCGTGCTTATTGACTAAAAAAGAGAAGTGGTAAATGGACATGTGATTATCATTTATGGTAGATGAATGACCCTTGTGTTTTGTTTTCGATTAGCACTCTAAGACCACTTTTTGATTTAACCCTACACGTTGCAACATCCAGTTAACCATGTGTAAATGCAGATTTTGGTAGTTTAATTCTATCGTGTTAAAGTTTGTCATTGCAATTTATTAATCCTCATTACAAAGAAAACAATGAACGGATATTGCCTCCTTTCAAACCTAAAAGGTAGATTTTGCTTATTCGGAATTATTGACATCCTTCTCCTTGGTATTAAAACAATGTGTCACCCACTTTGTTACCGGTTACTATGATGCACTCAACAATTTGATTACAGATCATATTGAGTTAGTTTTGGCGGTTATAATTCTTCTAAGATCTTATAATTCATATATATGGTGGGAGCGTTCAAAATTTTATAAAACTCTTTAATATAGTATTTTTTTCAAGTGTCGGTCCATACTCATATCCTTGACATCCGATCCGTTCGAATATTAAAGAAAAAAGTTTTACTTAAAAAATTAAATATTAGAAGAATTGATAAGAAAGTTAAAACAAAAGAGAAATCATATTAATAGAGAAAAGAAAAATATAATAATAAAAAAGAAATATTCTAATACATTTCACAATTTACATAACCATTTTTTCTATTCTTTTTCTTAATTTTGGAAGCAATTTAATTCCCATATGAGAATTGCAAAAGGACCAAAATGTGCTAAAGAGAAGAAAATATATATTAAAAACTGCGGTACATGGATATGAAGTAAAGAGAAAGTAAATAAATAGCTTGTAGAATATATATATATATATATATATTAGTTAGGCAACTGTACATTAATTTCGGCCAGCAAATTCAGTCATCGTATTTTATACGATATACAGATACAAAAATATAAAATGTTAAAAACCAATCCTACGCGCATACATAAACAACACGCAGATCTAGAAGATTCTTACCATTTTTCAAGCTTCTTCTCTTCTTCTTAGATCTGCAGATTCTTACCATCCTCAAGCTTCAGTTTCTTCAAGCTTCTTCTCCTCTTTTTAGATCTGCAAAAATCTCAGCCTTCTTCCCGGTTCATCGCGCCGTCACGCTTCTCCGTTCGTCGCGCCACCACGTCTATCGTCTTCTCCGTTCGTCGTGCCGCCTTCCTTCGTGTCTTCTTTGTTCGTCGCGCCACCACGCTTACCGTCAAATCCGGTTGATCGTGCCGCCTTGCCTACCATCTTCTTCGTTCGTCGCGCCGCCTTGCCTCACGTCTTCTCCGTTCGTCGCCCACCTTGCCTCGCATCTTCTGCGATTCACGGTTAGGTTTTTCTTTTATTCAACATTTAAGTATGTTAGGTCTTGTAAGGTTTGATATCGTCTTGTATGATCAATTTATACGTTGTGAATTTGATTTTTTAGTTTTCACGTTTCTGTTTGATTCATGATAATTTGATAATTTAAACATTTTCATAATTTTGTTTGATGTGTTTGATTATGTAATGTATGTGTGTTTAACTATAATCAGGATATGTAATCTGATTTTTATCCTGTTTGATTATAGTGTACCAAATACGAAAGAAGGCTGCACCAAAAAGAACGGTAAGGGGTCAGAAATTATGGATGCAAATCAAATTGAAAAAAAAAAAGAAAGCAAAGAATGCATCCAATCAAAAGTCAAAGCAAAAGAAAAGCAATAATCATTCATTTAAAAAATGAAGCCAACAAAGAACAGAAAGGTATTGTGCCATTCATGTTTTTGTTTTTGTTGTTTTTGTTTTCTGTAAAAATATGCATCAGCTTTTGAACTTTTAGTACTGTGCATATAAATGTAGATGATATGAGATGTTAATTTTTGAACAAAATGGCAGGGTATTAATGTATTATATTGTTGTTCTGATGCAATTCCTTCCAAAATTGAATAATGATTGATTATATTACGACAACAAACCAGGTTCTTATTCTCACAAAAACA
>JASCZI010120960.1:41281-60158 GCA_036250425.1 Stylosanthes scabra | reverse complement strand
CTTTCGATCTTCTTTAAATTATCAATATTATTCAACATCAAATATTATATTTAAGTTATTTTGAATTAAAGTAAAAGAATTACACAAATAATCAAATTATTATTTTGAACCTAAATAATCCAACTATTAAGTTATAATAAAATATTTAAACATTAATAATCAAACAAATAGCTTACAATAATCAAACACTTGAAAACCTTTACAAAAAGAAATTAAAAATAAATTGCTTCTTTTACACTGAAGTTGCCGTGAAGTAACAATGGCTTCCACTACATATTAAATGCTTCATAATAAGTTTATGAAAATAGGCAAAATCAAATCACCTGTTCTTCAATGCATCAAGTTTACAAAATTACCAATTAATAACATATGAATTAGCACAACCTCAACATTAGAGCTTGATGATTCCATTAAATCTTGAATTTCAACCAAAAACTGCAAAAAAAAAAAAAAAAACAGAAACCTCGGTGGAGATGAGAAAGTGAGAAGAAATAGAGCTTGGTTTTCTAAAGGTGACGAGAAGAGTAACACAAAGAAAAGGAAAGAGAAAGAGGAAGTGCGGGCGGTAGAACATGGTGGAGCAGGGAGGCACAATTAAGAGCACGGTGGAGCAGGGAGGCGTGGCGGTGACATGCTGCTGAGGATGGCGCTGAGCTAATGACAGTGGTCGAGTGGAACACGTTCAAGAGAAGAAGAAAGTCACGCGGAGAAAAGAGGAATGGCTCTTGCGTGTGTTTTTGGCGCATGAGTACGTGAATGCTGTGTGTTTCTGGGCGCGTGAGTACCTAAGAGCATTGTATGTGTATAAGAGTAAAAATATACTATTATACCGTATAACAATACGGTAGCTGATTTTAGAGCACGGTTTGATAGATTGCGGTTATGATAAGTGCAACAATTATCATATAAACGTTGCGTTCTTCAACAGATATACTGCTTCTAATTCGACCTACTAATGTCCCAGCCATATGACATTTAGTCCGACCTTATCATCATCAAGGTTTGAATCAGGCATTGATGCACCATGTTTTGCTCCCGCTTTTAATAGGGTTTTTTGAATCTCTGGAAAAGCTTCAGCTAGGTCCAATGCTATTTTGCCCTCCATATTCCTCACATTGAACCACTTTCGCATGTTTTCTTTTTTTATTAAATCAACGGCCTGCTTACAAAGCCGAACAACCAAATAGCAGAATATAAATTGGTTTGTAAACAGGACTTAGGGTTTACGATCAAGTCCGTCTATCTTTAAAGTCCATGAAAGTTTTAAAATTATTCCTGAAATTTAATTTAGTTTAATTATACTCTTAAAGTATTTAATTAATTATCTTATATGAATGCTATGTATTTTTCTTATCAAATATATGCTAAGGGAGAGGCTCGAACTCGAAACCTTTACTAGTTGTTACAACAATACTAAGTAACCAACAAAAATTCAACCAACATCAGCCAACAACTTAAATTAGATGTTCTATTATTTTAAAAGTTATATCTTAAAAATTGTTGGTTAATCAATTTTGCATTTGGAAAAGAATAAATTGGATAGTAAGAAAAAAATAATGCAGTTTCGAATCCTTAAAACTACTAATAGAACATTTTAAACATTAGAAAAATAATTAAGACTTATCTCAAGCCTTTTTAGAAATAAAAATAATACCTTATCAAACTTAAATATACTAAAGTATAATATTCGCCTATATATATTAGTTAAAATTTTCCACAAAATATAAATAAATTAAAACGTAAAATTAATCATTCTTGGTTGTTTTCTTATAATTTAATGTTTTTGGGAGAGAGAGTGATGTACGACGCTATCCTAGTTATTTTCTTTTGGACATGGCTATCCTAGTTATTTAAAAATGTATTTCTTCATTATAACTACCACTAGATGTTCTTTTCGTATTGCAGAAGTAGTTTTTCTAATAAATATATAGTCAAATCATGGATACAAAACTAATTATACTAGTGAAGTGACCTACTAAATTTTATTGTAGAAATTAATATTTTAGGATCAATAATTGGATTGTGCAAACTAGAACTGTCATTTCATGTATAAAGAATGATCTGTGCATCAGCAGCTAATTAAATAATGCCTAAATCATTTGTACCTTTCATGAAAAATTGAAAACATACAAAAGTAAAGAGTTTGCGTGCGCAATGAATCCAAAGGTATAATGTAAATTGTACCAAGAGAAGACCTGCGTTTCTTCCATCCAATTTCCTGTGTTATTTCCGAGCTCCCTTCCTCTAATTTTCCATGGAACCAAATAACCAGTAAATGATCTTTTTTCCCCCGACCAACCTCATCATCTTTTTACAAGTCTGCAAAGTTTCCTTAAAAAATTTATAGTACTTCAGAACATTTCCTTTCCTGCTTATAATCACTTTAGTAAGGTTCCCATTTAATTAAAAACCAAATAGTGTTCTAAAATGGCGAGTGAAGACACGTTGGAGCAAGTTGCTAAGTCGGGAGATATAAACAAGCTCTACTTAAAAATTAAGGATAATCCGAAGATTCTTGAGGAGGTAGATGCAATTCCATTTGTTGACACTCCTTTGCACACTGCTGCTTTCGCAGGGCAAATCGAGTTTTCGGTTGAGATTATGAGATTAAAACCTTCATTTGGTTTGAAGATGAATACGGATGGATTGAGCCCTATCCACGTTGCCTTACGGAAAAATCATCACAATCTGACGCGTTTCCTTATATCTGAAAATGAAAAGTTGGCCCGAGTGAAAGGGAGGGAAGGCTTGACTCCTTTGCATTTTCTTTGTCAATCTAGTTCTGATGAAAACATCCGGTTTTTGATTGATTTCCTCAAGATTTGCCCAGATTCTATCAAAGATGTGAATGCAAAAGGAGAAAGTGCACTTCACATTGCCCTCGGATATGGAAACTTGAGAGCCTTTCGTGTAATACTTGGCTGGCTGAAACAAAACTACCGTGGTGATGCTCCACTTTTGGAGGCGTCTTTGCTACGGGGCGTGGATTTGGATGGGAACAACATCTTGCACCTTGCAACCCTCAAGGGTAATGAAGAGGTATGTATGCATGCTTGCTTTTATATATACATACACACACCCGCACGAGGAGAGGACGATTAGATCTATATACATGCATGAAATATATTCCTGATAACTAATCTTTTGAAAACTTTGAGACTAATTCAATCATAATACTTGATAGTTAGGAGCTAGCAACGGAATTTTATGATTAATTTATGTTATCGTTCGAAACTATTGTTTATATAACATTCACGGTGGGAGTTATAAAACATCAATATTCGAAACTTAAACATAAAAAAAATAGAACATTCAATTTAAGTTATTGACCGATATTGGTTGAATTTTTATTGGTTACCTAACATGATCCATTGTATAATTATTGCTGAATTAGTTTTGAATTTCTTAAAAAATTGGTATCAAATTTGATGTAAATTAAAAATTTTTTAGACAAAATTAAGATAAAATAAAATTTAGGAATGTTTTAAAATTTTTTTATAAACTTTAAGAACAAAATATATATTTTACCATTTAAATATTTATTTTAATATAGTTATAGATGTTTTAAAATTTGATATTTTAAATACGTTTTAATGTAAATTAAGAAATAAAGACTACATTTTATGTGTTACCTCCACACAAACCTTAACAAATACTAGTTGCATAATGTATGTTGACTTTCAAGACTATTTCTTAAAAGAATAATCATAGATATATAGTTATAATCTAAAATTACTTATTTAACTTAATATGCATCTATAATTTTATATAGATAATATTTGAATTATATATTTATAATATTTAATATTATATATTTAATTCAATAAAATTTAATAAATAAAAATTAAATTTAAATAAAAAATTTTATATCCTTTTTATAATTAATTATTTAACTATAGTTACCAAACTTTTACATCTTAAAATAATAATTTGATATTATTTTTAGTAGTAAATGTACAATGTTATTAAATATAGAGAATAAATTAGACACAAAAAAATACAGAGAATAAATTATTAATTAGTTAATTCATATTAGTCTATTTTCTTAATTGTAAACACTTATTGTAGTTTTTTGAAAGATTTAGTATTTATAATTTTTTTGGTGACTCTAGTATTTATAATTTAAAATACAGGATTTAAATTTTAAGATAAAAGAATATTTAGTTAATATTATTCGGAAAAAAATTAATTTTCCTAATTAAAATTGGTAAAAATTAACTGAATAATTAAGTATAGGATGTATTATTCCATAATTTTGAAAGTTACCCTAATTAATTTAACTCATATCATTTCAAAGTTACCATGTTTGTAGCTTGATTTCTGGGATGAGCAGGCCATCGATTTATTGTTAGAAATGAAGCCGAGGATGCACATCAATGCGAAGAATTTTGAGGGTAAAACAGCATTGGACCTTGCTTTTGCATCGGACCTTGCTGAAGCTCTTGCATCAGGGATGATTAAAAGAAAACTTTTGAAAGCCGGAGCAAAACTTGGTGCATCAGTTCCCGTTGTGAACGATGAAAATAAGCTAATATCCATACCAGCAGATTATGGGGAATGATTACATACATACGTCGAATAAGAAGCAGTACATCTATGGAAGAACGCAACATTTATATGGTAGTTGCTGCTCTAATCATAACCGCAATCTATCAAACTGTGTTGAATCCACCAGGTGGATTCTTTCAAGCTGCTTATAGCGGTGGCGGCGGTGGGGGAGGCGGTAATAATGATACTAATAATGTAAACGCAACTTCATCAGTACTCAAATTCAATAGGACGGCCATTGATCCGCTAGGAATTGCAGGGACCTCGGTCTTGACACCCCTTGATTTCGGTTTTATAGCATTCGTGAACGGTTTCACCTTAATATCCGCGTTAGTTACATGTGTTCTTTTAACGCCTAGAAGGAAGATGAACCTTTTTCTGTCTATTCCAGTGTCTCTTTTTATTTTGAGCTATTTTTCTTCGCTTAACAGCATAAGTCCCTCCCAGACTTTATTTTTTACATATGCCGGTGTCTGCTGCTTTTTTGCCATAATTTGGATTCCTTTAGATTATTTCATATAATATAACAGTGTTAAAACGGGCAGATTTAGGGTGCCCCTGGGCCCTCCTGGGGAAAATTTCGGAATCTTATTTTATGTTATGTTATGTGATGTGAGTAATTTAGCAGTAGATGTACAGTCAAATTCCATTTTCTGTATTTTCAATTATATTAGATATTTTTCATTAATAGAATTTTTTTTGTGTCCTTTTCATTAATAGAATGAATATTTTTATGTGTTTAGACATTTTTATCCTGGAATTTTACTTGAAAAAATATAAGTAACCAATAATTTTCTAACCAACAAAAAATAGAATATCCGTAACTATTGTTTATAGAATATCCGAACTAAAGCAACAATCAGCTAACTTTGTATTTTTTTTAGAAACAGAATATTCGAAACTTTAAAAAATAGAACATCCCACTTAAGTTGTTGACTGAATTTTTACCGATTACCTAGTATTGTTGATTTTTTAATCGTTAGGGTGAATTTAATTTGTGTTTTTATTTTTAATATTTTTTATTTTTTGAATTTTATTAAAAAAAACAAAATTATTTTTTTCTATTTTCATCTCTTATTTTTTTCTTCTACAAAATTTAAAAAATAAAAAATACTAAAAATAAAAATAGAAAATACAAATACAAATCAATTTCATCCTTATATTTTTTTTAATCTTACATCTATTATCCTATAAAAAAATAATTTTTTATAACAAAGTCACAACTCCTAATTGAATGTAGTAAAAAAAATAATTTTCTAATTGCATCGTTTTAATTTCAATATTGAAAAAATTATACTAAGTCGATCTTGACCCCTCTTTTTTATTGAATTCTTACTAATTTTCTAAGTAATGTGCCAGTTGCCATGCATGTTAGACAACATAAAACATCTCTTTATTTATGTTGCTAAATAGTTATTAAAATGCTCAGTAATGCTACACATCCACGTAATTTCACTAACCAAGCTCAACCAAGTATTTTTAATCTACTCTCACCAAAATAGCATGAAATCACACGCTCTCCTCCCCATTCAACACACATGCACTTCTTTCCCAAATTCTCAGCAACAACTCCTCACCCTCCTCATCCTCCTCCTCCTCATCTTCCTCCTTCTCCTTCTCCCTACTACTACGATGCTGCTGCCGCCGTTGCCGCTGCCGCCGCCGTCGTCATCATTGCTACCACCACTGTAAACCCTGACAAATTAGCAAGCCAAGTCACGGGATTAATTCTGAAATCTCACTGAAACATTTGGATTCAGCGGGTTCTTCCGAAGCAAATATGATACGCCGTCAGCCTGGACCGCGCCGTAAACTGAACCGTTAACTTAACTAGCGGTAACAGTTTAGTACTATAAGGGATCGAGTGAAGTGGAGTTGGGAGACAAGGCAATAATCGTGGAAATTTTTAGGACACGAACGCGAACACCTTCGCTAAAAGTTGGCCCGGAACGGACCAAACCACGAAACTACCGAAATGCCATTAATGGGTGGCACGTTAAAAATGAACCAGCTGCCCCCAAACCTTCATTTACTCTTCATTACTTGAAGGAAATGAGAAGGAAGAGCTGAATGGGCGTGCATGGTGGTGGTGGCACAACCACACTCAACTTCAATCTTCGATAACTCTTGATCCGGAGCTCCGATTGACGCACCGTCTGTGGCTACTCGAAGCTTATCACTTCCTCTTCGATTCTATACCTCATTCAAGGTATGGTTTTCGAATTTCCTTACCTCTTGAAGATGATCTAGCTCAAGTAAGAGTTAAACTTATCATCCTTTCTGTTGAAGCTAAGGTAATTGCAACCACTACCTTATTCTTATCCGTTATGAACCCCAAGTTCATGTTGTTTGAGTAATATTGTGTTCTTAGGTGTTAATGATGCTAGTAGAGGTCAAAGGAAGGTTTGATGATACACTAGCAAGCTTGGGTGAGCTTGGGAAACCAGGTACGGTTTAGGATTCGTTAATACGTAAGTTAATCTAGCATGATAGGCTGAGCTAATGGCCTTAGAATGACCTTAAATATGTTGTGATTTGATGAGAATGTGCAGTTGTGATGTTGTGAGTGTGTTTGAACTACATGCATGCTTGATGATGAATTGCATGTGATGTGATCATGTTGATCTTTGTTGAAATGTGGCTTAGGAAGTGGAACTTGATGATTTTGGGGATAAGTATAATGAATGGCATTGAAATGCTGATGAGAAATGGTGTTGAAAGTGGTATGAACCCAAGGGTTTTGGCTAAAGAGAGATGAAATGTGGTTTTGGTTTGAGAAACTTGGCTTTTAACTGGTTTTTCTGCAGTTTTTGTCACGAACGAATTGATTCTTAACGCCTGAGAATCGATTCGGTTGATCTGGGTTGCTTGAATCTATGAATTTCTGGCACTGCGAATCGAGTTTATTCATAGCCGAATCGATTCATTTTTGGACAGAGACGAAATGCTTTCAAAATTTTCAATTAGAATTGATTCTTGAGGTGCCAGAGTCGACTTGATGTTTATGAAACTTGAAACCAACTTTACCAAAATTGACGAGTCGACTCGGAGGGGGGCTGAGAATCAATTCAGCCTTGGACTCGTAGTTTCGGAGCTTTTACCGTACTGAGAATTCAGTGGTTGGGATTCTCACCCCGTATTGCTGACATGTTTTTTAGATTTGCAGGTTCACATTTCTGGAAGACAGGCGACGCAATGAGCATAGCATGGTCATAGGTCGTTCTCCGCTGCGTCGGTTTCAGTTTTATCTGTGTATGGGGAATTAGGAAACTATGTACATAGAGTCATGTACTGCATGTATAATAGCCTAAGCTTCGCAGGCTAGGAGTCTAGTCGATGAACTAATTGTATGCACTTACCTATTATATATTTATGAAGCAAATTTGTGTAATAAAGGTATATGGCTCTATTCTTATATGAACTTATAGATGTTCTAGTTGGCTTTAATTGGCCCGTATTGACGGGCTTGTTTGATGACAGTGTCGTAATAGCTTAATATTGGTTAACCGCGTCCGCGGTGCGGCTAGTCAATATTGGGATGTTACAACTACCATTTTCGTAATCCTCATCTTCTTCTTTTTCTTCTTCTTCTTCTTCTTCTTCTTCTTCTAATCAAACAGATTTAATGAATTGAAAGCATCTATACACGTATCAAATCAGAAACAACGAAAATGAAAATGAGAGAATTAGGATGATGAAAATGAGAAAAAATGGCGGTGAATAAAACCTTCCTAATAACGCATGATAAGCAAAAAACAGAATGCACTACAAATTAGGGATTATGTTTTTCAAAAAAACGGAAATAACAAATCCTAATATTAAATGAGGGGCACGTGAGTTAGTTGTATTTGGTTAAGCTTAGTTGCATAATTCACTTGGTTGCCTATAATTATTGTATGATTAATAAGGATTATTTAGTCTTTTAATAAATATGATTAAAATGATAAATTTAATTTTTAATTTGAAAATATAAGAATATTTTAATCTACACATTAATATAAATATTTAAAAAAAAATTAAAAAATTAATGTTGATATGGATAAATAAATTTTACGTGTCAAAATCTTACTAATCAATTTGAATTAACGTACGAATACACCTTAATTAATTAAGCTATCTAAGTAAGCACCTAAATTAAATTACTTCATGCTTTTCTCTCAAAGCAAATAACAAAAACTATTTAGAAAAGAAATAACAAAAAGACCCGTCATCTACGGGATAAAAAGGATTTTAAAAACATTAAAAAAGAATTTAAAAAAATGAATATTAATTTCTTAATCAACTGTTCCTAAATTTTAAAAAAGAACACTATGACTAGAAGAATTTATTACTTTTAGTCAGGTAATCAGTAAATATTTTATACTCATAAGTCATAAGTAAAATAAATTTTACGTAAATATATCATTAATTATATTTAACGGTTACACTAAATTAAATTAGTTGATTATTGAGAATTTCTCTTTTTGAAATATTGAAAGAGAATTTTCAATGATTTTCATGTAAAACATCGAAAACAAGTGGGTCTATTCAGTTGCCAGCCAGCAGGGAATACAGTGTTAGTGTTAATACTGTTGAACCCAAATTTCTTCCAACTTAATCATTCATATTTCACCCTTCCATTCTTCGCTAAAAAAAATCATAGTTTGATAAAATATGATATGATTTGGTTTGATAAATTGGTACGAAGACATACATGTGTTTCATGCATCCAATTTCCTTCGTTATTTCCCACGTCCCTTCCTCTAATTTCCATTGAACCAAAAAACACGTTAAATATTGAAAACTTTTCTTCTGAAGGCCACACCTTTTTACACATATTTAACTGAAGAATGCCATGGCAACTTTGCAGAGCTCTTTCGTCCATTTAATTGTTTCCTTAAATTGAAAAAAAAAGTAGTAAAAGAGTGCTCTAAAATGGCGAATGTAGGCATGTTGCAACAAGCTGCAAATTCGGGTGACATAAACATGCTGTACCATGCAATTGAGCAGAATTCAGAGATTCTTGAAGAGGTGGATGCAATTTCATTTGTGGACACTCCTTTGCATTCTGCTGCTTTTGCAGGGCACATTGAGTTTTGCATTGAGATTATGAGATTGAAACCTTCGTTTGGTTTGAAGCTGAATAAGCAAGGATACAGCCCTGTCCACCTTGCCTTACTTAACAATCATCACAATCTAGTGCGTAACCTTGTAGAGATTAACGAAGAGCTGGTCCGGGTGAAAGGGAGGGAAGGCTTCACTCCTTTTCATTTTCTATGTCAAGCTGATTCTGATGAAAACATTCAGCTCTTGATTGAGTTCTTGGAAATATGTCCGGATTCTATCAAAGATGTGAACGTAAGAAGAAAAAGTGCACTTCACATTGCCATTAGATATGGAAACTTGAGAACCCTTCATGTAATGTTTAGCTGGCTGAAACAAAACACCCTTAAGGACGCTGAATCCTTAGAGTTTTACTTGCCACAGAAAAGGGATGTGGCTGGAAACAACATCTATCACCTTGCAACACTCACCGGTAATACAGAGGTATATATGTGAATGAATTTGGTATTGCAGAATTTTCAAAACTTATTACGTTTAGGTAATATATTATTGGTAAGTTCTTTATGGGATGTGCAGGTCATTGTTTTATTGATAGAAAGAGGCAGGATAGGCATCAATGTGAGGAATATGGAGGGCAAAACAACATTGGATTTAGCTGAAGCTTTTCCAGAGATTCAAAGAATACTGTTGAAAGCCGGAGCAATACATGGTGCATCAGTTCCTGTTGAAAAGAAGCTAATATCAAAATCAAAGGGAATAGAAGTATTGCTGAGACGAATAAGAAACAGTGCGTCTATGGAAGAACGTAACCTTTATATAGTAATTGCTGCACTTATCATAACCGCAGTCTATCAATGGGTGCTTAGTCCACCAGGTGGACTCTACCAGGCTGATAGCGGCAGTGGGGGTGCTAATAATAATAACAGTAATAATGTAAACGCAACTTCATCCCTCGAACTCAATACGACGACCATTGATCCGTTTGGAATTGCAGGGACATCGATCTTGACACCCAGTGACTTCGGTGTCGTAGCAATGCTGAACACTTTGACCTTAATGTTAGCATTAGCTACAGTTGCTCTTCTAATGCCTAGAGGCCCGATCAACATGTGGTTATTTTTACCATTGTTTTCTGTTACGGACCGGCCCAATAAGGCCCAATCCACTAAAACAAGTAATTAGCTTACTTAGTCTATAAGTCAAGGATCAACCTAAAAGATCAAAAATCAGACTAAAAAGGGAAAGATTCGATAGGATCATGAAAAGATCTCATCCGAATCTTAACCACCCGCTACTATATAAGCAGGGGGCAACACCCCCTCAAGGTACGCATTCTCTTAACCCTAGTTTCCCATATTAGCTCTAGAATACTCATAATCCTAATTCTGGGATTCTAGTGCTATTCTCTCATCACATCAACCACCTTCTTCGGAATCAGCCCTCGGACTCTTCCGAGTGCTTCCCCTCGGAATGAACACTTTCTCTCCCTCATTCTCGCCGTCTACTCCCTCTCACGACTAAGGTCCATTGGATCATTGTTCGGTACATCTGTGCTTAACATTGACGCCGTCTGTGGGGACTAGACTTTAGAATCGAGTTGTGAGACGAAAACTGAACTTCCGAGCTAAGATGGTGGACGTCCAACTCAACAACGAGGATGCTAATGAAAACATCCCCCAGTTTACCCCGGAAAATGGAGTAATCCCCCCCGAACCAGCACATCCAACAGATGGAAGCCGCCCTAAGAGAGTTCCTCGAGAGAGAGACTCGCGAGGCGGAGATCGCCTCCAAGGCAATGAAACGGGCGGAAGCCATGGCTGCGAGGCAGCAAGCTTTGTTGGAGGAGGCGGAAAAACGTGATCAGGAGTTTAAGGAAAGTCTTCGGAATAAGCAATCGTACGTTGATGAGGACGAAGGGGTGGCTGATTCGCGTGGAAACCCATCGGTTGTGGTTGGAAACCCACCTGCGAAAGAAAACAGCAAACATCCCTTCTCACTCGTCATCCTCTCGGAAGAGCTCCCTAAGAAATTCAAGTACCCGACAGATATGGAGCCATGCGATGGAAGCAGCGATCCAAAGCATCACCTAGATGCCTTTGACAACAGGATGGTGCTCCTGAACGCCTCGGATGCTACAAAGTGCAAAGCTTTTTCCATGACCTTTAAAAAGGACGCGCTGACATGGTTCAACTCTTTAGCACCCGGAAGCATTAAGAGCTTCTCCGACCTGTCTGGAGGTTTTCTAAAAAACTTCACCACTCGGAGAAGGCTCCCAAAGACCTGCCTGAACCTCTATTCGATCGTGCAGAAGCCTGAAAAGTCCCTGCGGGACTATTTGGACTGCTTTAACTCTGAATGCACTCAGATCGAAGGGCTTGAATGCTAAGCAACCCTCATGGCACTGGTTAAAGGCCTCCGAGAGGATACCCCATTCCTCAAAAGCCTTACCAAAAGGCCACCCAAAACTATGGAAGAGATTCAGGAAATATCTCATGATTACTTGCAACAAGAAGAAGAACAAACGGCAGTAAAAACTGACCGAGACAAGAAAGAAGCTAACCAGAAGGATCTACCGCGAGAGGACCGCAGCAGGCGAGACCAGCGTTCCGGCAGATCCTACTACAATCCACTGAATGTCTCACTGACAACCTTCCTTCATGAAGTATCACAAGTGGAAAGAATCCTCGCACCACGAGCAATCAAGAATAATCATAGAGGAGACCGAAATGCTTATTGCAAGTATCATAAGCAAAACGGTCATGACACAGAAGATTGCCGTGACCTTCTCGAGTTTGTCGAGATCAAGATGATTTCCCGAGGGCTTCCAGATGAAGGTAACCCACCATCCCGGAAAGCGGCTAAAAGGAGCAAACACTCATGCCTAGCCGTGGAAGTCATGCCTAGAGCATTGCATGATAAGCCACCCCTTGAAATCACATTCTCTTCGGAAGAGACTGGAAGAACAACCGACACCCCGAATCCTCCACTCGTGATTTCCATGGATGTAATTGACGCCACCATCTGACAAGTCTTCATTGACCAAGGAAGCCTTGCAGATATCCTCTTCCGACGCTGCTTTGATGCACTCTGACTCACTGACAAGGATCTGGAGAGCCATTCCGACGAGTTAGTCGGCTTCTCCGGTGAAAGAGTAACTCCGGATGGATTCGTGACACTATGGGCCAACATTGGAGACCCGCCAAATAGAAGAAGCATAAAAGTAAGGTGGCTGGTCGTCAACCATAACTCCACTTACAATGCCATTATGGGAAGACCGACCCTCAACCGGATAGGAGCGGTTGTCGCAACCTCCATCTTGACTATGAAGTTCATAACAGACGAAGGAAAACTAGGCGTACTTCACGGAGACAAACAAGAAGCAGAGAAGTGCCATAATGCCACTTTGCATGTTTCCAGAGAGCAACTTCCAAGGCCGGAAAAGCCAGAAGAAGCCAAAGGGTGCCTCCTCGTGGATCTCGAACCACCAGAAAAGAAAGTCCATGAAAGACCAAAGCCGGAAGGCGATCTCCAGCAAGTCAAAATAGGACAACATTCCAAGCAAGTTACCATGATTGCCAAGAACCTGCCGGAAGCACTGAAAAGCAAGTTAACCCAGTTCCTACAGCTGAATTCCGATCTCTTTGCATGGACAGCGGCTGACATGCCCGGAATAGATCCGAACTTCTCTAGCCACAAGCTGTCCATCATCCACGGTAGCAAGCCGGTAGCACAAAAGCTACGGCGTATGAGCCCAAAAAAGGTGGCCGAAACAAAGAAACGAGTTCAGAGCCTTCTTGAAGCAGGATTCATCAAAGAGATCAAGTACCCCACATGGCTCAGTAATGTGGTCATGATACCTAAAAGCAACGGGAAGTGGCGCATGTGTGTCGACTACACCAGCCTGAACAAGGTATGTCCTAAAGACCCATACCCACTCCCAAGCATTGATGGATTAGTAGTCAAAGCTTCCAGTTACAAGTTCCTCTCATTCATGGATGCTTATTCCGGGTATAATAAGATCCCAATGTACCCCAGAGACGCTGAAAAGACAGCTTTTATTATTCCCATCGGCAGCTTCTACTACAAAGTAATGCCGTTCGGGTTGAAGAATGCAGGGTCTACATACCAAAGGCTCATGGACAGAGTGTTCAAGGAGCTACTCGGGGGCATTCTTGAAGTATATGTGGATGACATGCTAGTTAAAGCAAAGGCGGAAGAAGAATTAATCCTCAATTTGGAGAAGGTCTTCGGCAAGTTACGGGAACACCAAACGCGCTTGAATTCGGCAAAATGTGCCTTCGTAGTTGAAGTCGGAAAATTCCTCGATTTTATGCTGACCAATAGAGGAATTGAGGCTAACCCGGAAAAGTGCCAAGCCATTATCTCCATGAAGCAGCCGGAGTCTTTAAAGGAAGTACAGATGCTGACCGGCAGACTAGTGGCCCTTTCTAGGTTCCTAGCAGCCTCAGCTATGAAAGTGGCCTCCCTATTCAAGCTGATGAAAAAAGGGGTAGAGTTCAGGTGGACGGAAGAGTGCGAAGAAGCTTTCAAAAGCTTCAAAGAGTACCTATCCGCACCCCCAATCCTAGTCAAGCCGGAGCCAGAAGAACCGCTCATAGTCTACTTGGCCGCAACTGAAGAAGCAGTTGCCGAAGCCCTAGTCCAAGAGAAGAATAAAGTGCAGCAGTCTGTGTACTTCATAAGCAAAACCCTCCAAGGGACCAAAGGTTGGAAAAGCTAGCACTAGTACTGATAGTAACTGCCAGAAGGCTAAGGCAATGTTTTCAAGCCCATCCAATTATTGTCAAAACGGATCAGCCGTTAAGGCAAGTGTTGCAGAAACCGGATCTGGCCGGAAGAATGCTGAACTGGTTAGTGGAACTCTCAGAGCCCCACATCAGCTATGAAGGAAGGACAGCAATAAAGGGGCAAGTAATAGCTGACTTCATTGCGGAACTCACTCCAAACGCCCCAAACCCCGATTCTCCGGCATTGGTCCTCCACGTAGATGGATCCTCAAACAACAAAGGAAGCGGCGGGGGCGTTCTCCTAGACGGACTGGATAGAGTCATCATAGAGACGGCAGTGAAATTCTAATTTCAAGCAAGTAACAACCACGCAGAATATGAAGCGCTGATAGCAGGCTTAAAACTGGCAAAAGAAGTTGGAATCTCAGAGCTAGAGGTCAGATCCGACTCTCAAATTGTCACCTCCCAGGTGAACGGAAGCTATCAAGCCAAAGATCCCCAAATAACTAAGTATTTAAACAAGGTCCAAGAGCTTCAAAGCTCTTTCAAGCAAGTACAAGTGAAGCACATCCCTCGGAAAGAAAATGATTGAGCGGATACCCTGTCAAAGCTAGCAAGTACAAAACCAAGCGGAAGCAACCGCACATTGATCCAAGAGATCAAAGAGAGGCCCTCCATTGACGAACCCCAAACAATGCTTGTAATCTCAATCGAGAACAACTGGAAAAACCCATCATCGACTTCCTCGAAAAAGGAACCCTCCCAAAAGAAAAATGGGAAGCAAACGTCGTAAAAAGGGATGCGGTGAATTACGTAATAGTGGGCGGAGAGTTATACCGAAGGACAGCGGCTATGCCCCTGCTCAAGTGCGTCGAGAAAGACCAAGTCTCCACCATCATAGCAGAAGTGCATGAAGGAGCCTGCGGTCAACACCAAGGAGTAAAAAACATCGTTCGGAGAATCCTCCTAGCCGGTGTATGATGGCCCCAAATAAGTGCTGATGTCGCGCAATACATCAGAAAATGTCAAAGATGCCAAGAGCACGCCAAGGTGCAGCAAATTCTAGCCACCAAGCTGTCAACCATTGTCGCACCTTGGCCGTTTGACAAATGGGGAATAGACCTCCTTGGCCCTTTTCCAAAAGGACCCGGGCAAGTTAAGTACCTAATAGTAACCATTGACTAATTCACCAAGTGGGTGGAAGCAGAACCACTCGCATCAATCACAGCAGCCCAGTGTTGGAAGTTCGTATGGAACAGCATAATCACTAGATTTGGAGTACCAAGAGTCATCACTTCCAATAATGGAACTCAATTTACAGACAAGAAATTCAAAGAATTTCTGGAAGGTTTCCATATCCATCAGCAATTCTCCTCGGTAGAGCACCCCCAAGCCAACGGACAAGTCAAGGCCATGAAAAAAATCATCCTAAACGGATTGAAGAAGAGGCTCGACGACAAAAAAGGCTGCTGGGCAGAAGAGCTCGGAAGTGTCCTCTGGTCATACAGAACTACAAAACAATCGTCAACGGGGCTAACCCCCTTCCGACTTACTTATGGCACAGAGGCAATAGTCCCTTTAGAGCTAGCTGATGAAACCGGCCGGGTCTCAGACTACAGCCCAGAACAAAGAGAACAAAGAGCCCGGAAGCCAAAATCAAGGCTTTAAAATTAACCCAAAGGGCAACCCATAAAGTGGACGGAACAAACACCACGACACCACACCGAACTGATCACCCGGTGCTGAGCTGCAAATAAACAAGTTATGCAAAACCGATAGTTTAAGTAAAAGGACATCGCGATAAGCAAACTTAAGCACAGTAAATAAAGTGCGCCAAGCAAAAGGCATCATCAAGTGCCAAAAGGCATCGTCAAATGCCAAAAAAGCAAAGGAAAAGCATAATACGCTAAGATGTACAACCAAAAGCGAAGCAAAATATTCTTTAAAATCACAAAAGTGACCAAGAAGAGCAAATATTCACAAACAGCAAAGGCCATAAAAAGTGACCAAAACATCCACAAAAAGATGAAACACCCAAGAGGTGCCGCCCAAGTAAATCTTCAAAAATAAAAAGTATTTTTACAAATTTTCAGTAGGGCATTCCCCACTAACTCCTGCCACATCTCCAACCGCCGGTTGCGAACCTTGAGTGGTAACCCCTGGATGCTGCCCCGGCACAACCTCCTCAACCTGTGGACGCTCCTCCTCCACTTCCGACTCTTGAGGGACGAAGATCCTCCTGCCCTTCGGATCCCATCGGGACTTCAGAGTTATGGCAGAAAAATCCACGCCAAGACAGATATGTGAGACTTGGTCCAGACATATATCCAAAGTCTCCTGGCACATCACTGTGACCTCGGATCCGAGCTGCTGCCACTCAGTGCGCCAATATTCAGACGCCTTAATGGCGTTGCTCAGATCCGCCGGAGAAGTCTTCAGCTAAGCAGCGAGAGACCCCACCTGCTTTTCAGCTGCCTCCGACCGCTTGTTCTCCTCCTCCAAAGAGAGCTGAGAGGACTCAAACTGGGTTTTAAATACCCTGTTGTCCTCCTCTAAGAGAGCAATCCGATCCAAAGCAGATCGATACTCAGCGCTCCTCTCAGAGAGTTGGTCATCAAGGTCATCTACCTTCTCCTTAAGAGGCAGATAAAGCAAAGCCGAATCTTTCTCTCCCTTTAGAACTTCAATCTGATCAAGGGCAACCGAGAGCTCCTTCTCCGCTTTCACCTTCGCGCCCAGAGACGTTTCCACACCCACCTGCTCCAGCAAAAGGAGAATAAGAAAATGTGCAATATAAATATAAAATATTTAACAACGCTTTCAAAGTGATCAAGTCACCTAAAGGCAGGCGAGGGACTTGGCAGAAAGATGGTACGACTTGCCAAGAAGCTGCTCCGGGGGCATCTTGGTAAGGGCATCCCTCACAGGAGCAGATGTCAAACTCGCATTCAAGGCTTTCCGATAGTTAAAACTCTTTGGAAAAGCCACCTTGAGGGGATTAACATCATGCTCCCAAGCAGAGTCATTCCCCAATGCCTTCTCGAACGCATCATCCACCTTGGCTTTCTTCTTCTGTCGTTTTTGCTGCAAGTCCGCGGCAGGATCCTCTTGCAGCCCCTCCTCACCCTCAAGCTTCACAACCTTAGCACGATCACGCTTAGAAGACTGCTTCTTCGTCCTATGTGTCTCGAAAGCAGTCGGAGCCGAGGGCACCTGAGAAGAGGATTCCACATGAGTGGAACCGGCAGCAGTAGAGGCGGAAGCAGCAGCAGCAGTGGCAGTGGCGGAAGGGCTACTAGTTGGAAGAACCGCCCGGGGACCCATCCTAGACGGATCCGCCATCTTAGCCATCAGATCGTCGAGCTTAGTTCTCTTCATCTTGACGTCCAACAAGTCGTCTGTAAGACCAAAGCAAGTCAAGAGTTAAAAAAAAAAGAGAGAGCAACAATAACAGTTCTTTACCAAGAAACTTCCCGACTTCAGCGTCGGAACTATCCAAAATCCACCGGCAAGTAAATCTATTCCTCTTCGGCAAACCACCCGGAAGAGAAACAAGGAACTTAAAGACAGTGATACGCTCTGATCTCGGCAAGTGCACCGAATTATACAAGTAATACCACGGTGAAGTGGATATCGTTCCCACGAGGAATAAGGGACCAAGCAATACTATCTCTTAATCAATCTAAGCAGACCAAAATAAAACTTTGGAGAGAATGGTGATGTGTTGCACGAAAATAAGAAGTAAAGAGTGCAAAAAATTACTTGAGAATTAATTAATGGAATGAGATGTTAAGAGCTTCGGAGATGTTTTTCCCTTGAGGGTCAATGTATACATTCACTCACAATTCTAAGGTTTTCAGAAATCAAAGCACAACGAATCTAGAGTAACTAAATCCTAATCTCTTAGTAATTCAGTTTCCAATTACCTAATCGAAAGCTAATCTCTTAGTCAATTAATTAGATAACTAGATGAAGCCCTAATTCAGATTCTAACTCTTATGAGTCTCAAAAGTGATCCTAGATTAGATTAAATGTCACTATATCCAAACTAGTTCTAATCCAATTTTAACCCACAGAATTTTAGTTGCATAACAATTAGCTTGACTATCTCTAGTTAGACCTAATCATCATGTGATTCAATTTCCAGCTAGCATAAACTAATAGATCTCTCAATCTTATTAATCTAGCCCTAGACAAGTATAGAACACCTCTTAGTGATTCTAAACTATTGGGATGAAGAACGGAAAGTTAAATCATGCATAGAAGATAATTGAAAATACCTCATTGAATTGATAATTGAATGTACAAAAGACTACCTCATGCTGGGTGAACAGAGCTCCTCACCCTTAACAATGGAGTAGTTTAGCCTTGCATAATGAAACTAGATCTAAGAAAAATAATCTGTGCTGAAGTGTGTACCATAGTGGTAAATCACTCTTTATATATATGTCCTAATCTAAATTCAAGTTAAAATCTAATCTTATCTTAATCTAATCCTAATCTTATCTTATTCCTAATCCTAATCTTATCTTCTATAT
>JASCZI010120960.1:20734-30823 GCA_036250425.1 Stylosanthes scabra | reverse complement strand
AAATTATAAAATAAATTAACTAAATAAATACTCTAATCTAACAATCATAATTTGAGAACTCCATTAAAAGTAATTAAACTGCTTCTTAGCTTCACAAAGCAATGCATGAAAAGAGATATAACTTGTTTCTTGTAACCAACTGTTTCCGTTGATCAAATTGTGAATTTGAAAAACAAGAACAACACTATCTCAACACAACTGAAGTCAGGCAGTGGACCTTGCAACAAATAGTATAAGAACATAATTAAATTACTTACTTATTAATGTATCAAACAACTACAAAGGTGTGCAGTGAAGAAGAAAAGAGAGAAACTCAAGATATGAATAGTTAGCTGAATAGTTTCTTTCTTTCTTTCTTCTTATTTTTTTAAGCAGTAGCTGAATAGATTGTGTGTTCTTGTTTTAGCTTAGGTGCTTAAGTTTCATGGTGCATTACTGGATCCCAAAACCGAGGTTTAAAAAACATATAACTAATTTTTATAAGAAGTGAGTAATTTAAAGATGAGTGACAAGTAAGCAATCAAGACTCGAGAGGGTAAACATACACTTCCCTGTCAAAAAAAAAAGGGAGAGGGTAAACACTTCACTTTAGTCGAATACTTGAATCCAATCAAGTATAGAAGCAACAACTAACTAATAAAAGATTTGACTATTCCTAATTTTTCACCAGCAATGATTTAGAAGTATAATAATTAGAGCTTCATAAATTAAATTAACTGATTTATCTCATAGTATATAAGTGCAGCATTTCAAACAGTATAAACCTATTACATTCAACAACAGATCACTTTAGATTTGTCACTAAGAGTCAGTAATGATTACAGAATTCAACCACTTGTTCACAAAATTTTAATGTCAATGTTCATAGAATTTTTCAGTAAAACAAAACAATGGGTTGCTTTAGGATAAAAAAACAAACCTTGCACCTTGCTCAGATAAAGAAACAGAAACCTTGCTCCTTCCAGTATACAAAAAATTTTAAAAAAAGAAGAAATTAACGAAACAGGGAAATAACAAATTACATCTTGCTCAAACAGATTGCTTCAACACAAAAAGGCAAGGCAAAAGAGAATGAAGTGAAGAACATCAAAAGTTACCTCAACACTCAAAGAGGAGGCAGTGGTGGTGACCAGCATTGGTGAGGAGTAGTGATGGAAGAGACGACAAACACGAGAAGAGGAGAAGAGGAGAAACACGAGCAGCAGTGGAAGAGAGGTGATGGCGAGCCGGCGAGAAGACGAGAAACACGAGCAGAAGTGAAGGATGAGTTCGATTTTTGGAACCTCAAACAAATTGGGTTTAGGGCAAATAATTAGGCGACGCAGGTGAATTTTTGCCAACGAAAAAATTTGGAGCCAAAGTTGGAAAGGAAGGCAGGTAAACACTGAAGGAAGAGAAATAGGGAACCGTCGTGGAGTGTGAAGCAAAGCCGCCGTTGATTTTGCGCAGCGGCGGCGGTTGATGAAACCGCTTGTAGATGTAAATGAGGGATTTCACCGACGGCGGTTTTTGATACCCGCCTTTAGAGTGTTGCTGCTGAAATTAGGATTTGTTGTAGTGAATTTTTTTTACATTAACATGAATCTAATGACTATTAATTAATGTAAGTAAAATTTATATCGATATAAAACTAACCCTCCTCAAATTAGTATTATTAGAATTATTACTGGATCATAGAAAATAACAAGTATTAATATCTTTGTTAAAATAATTCTAATTAATTAATTAGGAAACTTATTTGATTATCTTAAAGTCTTAATTATATCACTTTTAAATTTTTTATAGCGTCTTCATTTTAAAATAACTATCGTTTTTACTTGGATTCACTAAAAATTAATGTATCTAATTAATAAGATCGTACAAATACGCATATTGAGAATTTAACTACTATATTAGCTAAAAATTTATATTAATTTTTGAGTAAAGTATATTTTTTTCACTGAAGTTGTTAAAAATTTTTAAAATATCCTAAATTTTATTTTCTTTCTGAAGTTTTCAATTTGCATCAAATATATCCTTAATAATTAAATTTTTTAAGAATTTTAGGACCAATCAATAATAACGTTAGAATTTTATTTGTGCTTAACTTGTTTGTGTTGAAAGTTGTTCTTATCAACTTATAGCTAAATTGATCTTTTATTTCTTAAAAAATTAACTTTCAGTGGTATATTTGATACAAATCGAAAATTTTAAAGATAAAATTGAGACAAAATAAAATTTAGAGATTTTTTTAAAACTTTTAACAACCTTTAAGGACAAAAAATATACTTCACATTTAATTTTTTAAAAAATAAAATCTGCAGTTATTTTAAATGGAAAATATAGGTAATCAATAACTTTTAAACCAACAAATTAGCCAACAAAAAATAAAACATTCATAACCATTATTAATAGAACATCCACAATAAAGGTCATAGAACATCCGAAATCTAACTTTAGAAACAGAACATCTGAAATCTAAAATCAGAACATTCGAAACCTAAAAAAATAGAACATCTAATTTAAATTGTTGGTTGATGTTGGCTGAATTTTTATTGGTTACCTAGCATTACTCTATTTTAAAACCCACATTGTATAATGAAACAATCATTAATTTATTACAACAAAATCAAAATTAAAACTTAAAAATGAAAACACCGGTAAAAACCAGAATCTTTTAACTTTTAACGATAAATTGTGAAGACCGGTGAGAAAAGAGAATTTAAAAAGTGAAAAAAAAAATTGCTGAGTGTTAAATGCACGATAGAATGAGACAGAAGTCCAGTCTCGAGGCCATCAGGTTCCCTGTGGTCACACGTGATTAGATAGCATCAAACTCAAATATACGAAGTAAAGTTGTAAAGCCTCGAAGTTTTCGTTGATACACGACTTCATAGTTATTCTTGAATACCACGTAATTTCCGACAATAACCACCGCGCAGTAAACTGGGGCTACAAACAAGCAAACTAGAGCGAAAACTTTCATGGCGAGGGTGGGCGATATAGAAAAGATGGAGACGATATAACTGGCCACAAATAAAGTGAGGGAGATCAAGAGTTGCAACGCCATGTATCCTCCTGGCACCAGAATGAAACCCTGTACTATTGTCCACATAAGTGTTAGAGAGTTTAAGATTTGTATGGGAATGAATTCAAAGGCAGGTAACACTGATTCCCCTCTTTTCTGTGGTTTAAGAAAAGCAGCAACGGTGGAATTCATGGATAATGAAGAAGTAGTGGTGGTGGAGGATGAAGAGTCTGCGTCTGCCTGGTATAGTCCACCTAGTCATGGCAGAAAAAAAAATGAAAATTTTATATGAAATTGAAAAAATATATATTTATTATATGCAAAAAATTGAAATTGTTTAAAGAATTTAATTTTTAATTAAAAAATACTATATAACTATCAATTTTAATTTATTTTAACCATTATTTAACAATTATATCATAATGTATTAATTAAAGTATATGTTAAAATAGAGTAAAATAGATAGTGATCTACAATTTTTTTTAATGCTAAATAGTAACGATCTAAAGTTATTCTATTTAATTTAACTAGAGTACTCCCAGGACTTGCGCGAAGTATTGAATTAATATACATATTTATTTTAAATTTTTTTTTACGATATTATCTGAAGAATAAAATACTTAAGGTTAGTGATATACTTATTATAACATGTTTTCTACATACACCTTGTATAAAAAAATTAAAAGAAATGTTGTTCTTTTTCTATAAAATAAATTAAAATTATTAAATTATTTTGCAATCACTAAATCATAATGTTTTTTTATCAACTAATTAAATTAAACAGCTGTCAATTAATTAACTTATACTTTGAATTAAAAACTTAGCCGTTGCGTGCACTTGTTTGGTTTAATAAAAATCCAAATATTTTTTAATTAATAGCAAAAATTTTTTCCAATTTTTATTTAATTTTTATTTTTCTTTCAATTTTAATGATAAAATTTTCTCCTAAATTTTTATTTTTTATTATATAAATGTAATATTTCAAATTTTATATTTAAAATCCAAAAACATTTTTTATGGTAAATTTTTAAAAAGTTCTTATATTCTTTTTCGTAAATCTTATGGTTAAAAATTTTAATTTAAAATTTAGATTTAAAATTAAGAAATTATTAATGATAAAATTTATTTCTAAATTTATATTTTCATTAATTTTTCTAAGCTATTCATACTTTTACTTTTTTTCTTTTATGTCATTTGGCATTTAATTAAATTGAATATATGTCAAACACTTAGTCATCTCCTATTTACTCTCATATTTTTTTGTTTTTTTTTTTCTTTTATGCCATTCGACCTTCAATTAGATTGAACACTTGTCAAACACTCAACTATCTACTAATGAAGCATTATATAGTGGGAAATAGAGGGATAGTGGGAATATTTATAACATCATATAAATAGCATTCTTAATTATATATTTATAATATATAATATTATGAATTTAATTCAATTGTAATTTATAAATGAAAACAAAAGGCAAAATATAATAAAGATTATTATAAAAACTATGTTAAATAAAAGATTATTTTCATATTAATAATATAAAAATTAATTAATTTCTATTTGATATAAAAATGAAATTTTTTAATATTTAATATAAGAGAAAGTTTAGGGAGTCCATAGTTTGTTAGCTAATAAGGGTCAATAGACTTTTTTTTTTTCTTTTTCCCCTTTTACCATCCACTATTTCCCTAATTACACTCATGAGCTCTGTATAGGCTCTCTAACGTTGACTTCCTAGCATTACTCTTAATATAAACATAAATGATTTAATTGAATAAAATAAATACATACTTAAAATTATAGTTTAATTTAATTGAAACTTTGTAAAATGAGGTAATTTATTTAAAATTATAATACTAAATAAATTTAAAAATTAAACCGGAAATATAGTTAGCGCGCACCAGGTGGGCTGAGTCCCGTTTGATAGATTGCGGTTATAACAAGAACCATAACTACCAGGTATGCGTCGCGCCGTTCACTGGACATATTGAGTTTCAGGCGATATACGAAATTCGATCTTGGATCCACTGAAGCCATCTTTGACGCATCATCTTTGTAGTTGCTAGATTTAATTGATGCGCCACTTTTTGTTCCGGCTTCAGATAATATTCTCTTCATCTCTGAAGATTCAGCCAGGTCTAGCGCTGTTTGCTTCATAGAATTCTTGCAATTTAGCCTCATATACGGACACCTTACCAATAATTTCACTGCCTGTGTGAAGAAAGTGTCAATCAAGCTTTTGCATGTTATATAAAACTCTTGCATTTTTTTTATATTGATTGTATATAAAAATTAAATTCTATAAAAAATAATTAGTAATGGGTTTGCACTATTACAACACTATTTAGCTATGAGTATAGACTTTATAGTTAATTTAACATATTTTAAAAAACTTTAAGAAATAAAACCAGTTAATAGAAATAGAAAAACTTTTACATTAAAAATAATTTATAAATAAGTTACTTTTTAGTTATAAAAAAATTAAAAATACTTATTTGAAAAAGAAAAGTGATAAATATGTATCTTTTAAAATAGAAAAAGTCGTAGTAATTTATTGATCCATTATAAACTCTTAATATAATTTCAATTTATCATAGATTAATCCTTTATATATAAATTTAGTTATCATCATACGAATGATGGTCTAGAAAGTAAAAACAGATATATGTAAAAGGAATGCATTAATAGTATATAAATTAAGAGAAATGTATGCTAATTGATTACTAATTTTAATTTATTTTAATAATAACATTTAATCATCAACTCTCAATATTTTTAATTTGTAATTTAACATTACACTTAAATACTTAACCAACACTTGTTAATATTAATAAGTAAATGATTACTAAAATAAAATTAAAATTAATGTACATATAGATTCTTCTTAAATTAAATGTAAGCATAAATAACACATTGGAGACATATTTAAGGAGAGAGCGCATGCACCTACCTCTGTATTCCCCATGAGTGTTGAAATGTGCAAGATGGTGTTGTCATCATCATCAATCTTGCTCAACACGGAGCGTTCTAAGTATTCAGCACCCTTTCGGACATTTCTGATGAGCCAGCCAAAAAGCACTTGAAAAGCTGTGAGGTTTTCATATCTCAATGCAATGTGCAAAGCAGTCTCATTTCTCACATTCACATCTTCAATGGAATCCGGACAAGTTACGAGGAATTCATACAAAAGTGTAATGTTTTCTTCACTATCACCAGATTTGCACAGAAGATGAAGAGGGGTCAGTCCTTCCCTTCCTTCCCTCACTCTGATCAGGTCACCATTAATTTTTACAAGGCGATGAACCAGATTGTGGTGATTGTTTTGTAGAGCGACATGGATGGGGCTTAATCCTTCTTGATTAAGCTTCAAAGCAAGAGAAGGTTTCAATCTCATAATCTGGATGGCAAAATGAACATGACCAGCAGCTGCAGCAATATGAAGAGGAGTGTCCACAAATGGTATTGCATCAACCTTCTCCAAAATGTGTGCATCTTCCTTAATTGCTTCGTACAGCTTGTTCAGGTCTCCGGTTTTAGCAGCTTCTTCTAACTTATTATCTCTGTTTGCCATTTTTCAGAGAATAATATAATAATGTTCTAACTAGATAGCTATGTGCTATTTTAGTTATTTAATAATACATATATCTTTATGCCTTTTGTCACACAAAAAAATCTTTATGCCTTTACTTGTTAATAAGTTATCCCAAACTTGCTCAGCGTAATTCTTTGTTCCATTTATCCTATGTACTATCTTCTTATGGCTTGTTCTGCGATGCCTTTCTTTATTTGCTTTTCTTTTTCTTTTTTAATTTCCAAATCAAAATCATTATTAATAATTTGATTTTTTTTTTAAGTCTAGAGAGAGAATGTAAAATTGAAGATACTAAATCTGAATATATTTATTATAACGGTATATTTAAAATTTTTACAATAAACAACTGAATTATGGAAAACAATTTAGATACCTAATAGTACTGATCATAATTATACATGATCCACCATATTTTATTAAAACAATTTTAAATTTCAAATACATTTGGATAAAATATGAAACGAATGATTTTGGTGCGAACTCGGTTTTCTTTTATTTTATTTTTTGACATGAGTGCGAACTCGGTTGAATGGTCGGACAGGATAAAATAATTTTGTTACTTATTCACATATATATTTAAACAACAACGTTAAATATAACAAAAAATAAACATATGATATCTTGTTTTTTTTTTTTTTAGTTTTCTCTTCCATTTTAAACTAATAATAATAATTTATTCTAAATTAATTTTAAATTTAAAAACAAACACGTTCACTTTTTCAATTCACATATTAATAAAAAAAAATAATTCTAACTAAATTCAAGATTTAAAAATATAATAAACTCATAAATTTTAAAATTAAAATAAAAACAAATAGTGAGAACCTTATATAAACTTATAAAAAAATTATACAAATTACAGTGACCAAGCCTTACAAAAGGAATATAAAAATATATGGATTCAACTAAATTAGAAGATACACTGAATTGGGTACACTAAATTGGATACACAAATCGGATGGGCAATACTCGGTCAAATCTTTTCTTAAGGTGTACTACAAAAATAAGCAACAACCAAGTGAAATGAATATGTATAGCTTTACAAAGAAACTATGGAGAAGTCTGACTCCTCCAAAAGTTGAGTTGCTAGGTTGGTTCGTGATTTTAGAGAAGTTGAACACTCGGGAGAAACTGGCAAGGTATGGTATTATTCCGAGTCAATTGTCTAAATGTGTTTTATGTGATAATCATGATGAAACTGTGTATCACGTGTTTTTCAATTGTTGTTATGTCTCTAAAATGTGGGATAGTGTCTTATGTTGGTGGGGTGTTGATTGGGTTTGGCCTGATTGTGCTAAAGATTATTTTGAGTCTTGGGTGTCTATAAAAATTGGGAAAGAGGCACTATGAAGTCGGTCCATATTCTTTTTTTGTTGTAATTTGGGTGGTTTAGAATGTCCGCAATGAGAAAATATTCAAAGGGAAAGGGGAGGAGATTTCTATTGATAATGCAATAAGGAGAATGATAACACTTCATCAACAGTGGTTGCGAGATTTGTGGGAAAGAAACAACGAGAATCGAATCCATTGAAGGAAGCTTGATGATGATATCTGTAATACTTGGTTGAATAAGGTTTTAGATCTTGGCCTTTTTTACTAAACTGTTTTTGGTGTTTTGATTGTTTTTTCTTATGTAATGGGTTGCGAACTTCTTTATGTATTTGGACTGATCATGCGTGATCTACTCACCCTCCGTTTTTTTGGATTTTTTTGTTGAGTACTTGACTTATCGAAAAAAAAACAAACCAAAGCCAATAGCATTTCATCACTTCAAAATTTTTTGGATACATGTGTTTATAAATCAATATATTATTTTAGATGTATTTAATTGATTAGAATAAAAAAAGATATTTTCAAATATCGATTATTTCAGACATATCTAAAATAATAATAACACACAAAATAAGTTATAAACACATATGAAATTTAAAATATTTTTATAAGTTAAACATTTAAAACACATCCAAAATAACTTAATAATCGAAAAAAATAAATTATTAACACATCTAAATTTAATTCTATGCAATCTTAAGTAATAAGCATATGCATAAATAAATATTTACTTCCAACTAAATATATTTTCAGTGCGAAATCTTCATTTATTTCAATTTAAATATAAAAGTAACAACAAAATAAAATAAAACGCACAACATGTAATTCAAAATTTTATGAGTAATAATTAGAAACGATAATATTACTATTTCTCTGTCACACGTACTTACAATTACAAGAAAAAAAGAAGAACAAAATAATAATAGGACATTAGTTAGCAAAAATTATTTTAATATTTCTTTATTTTAAATTAAATTATATAAATATATGTCTTCTGTTAATTAAGATGATAAATAATAAAAATTTAAAATAAATTAGTATTTAGATATTTTTTTAAAGAGAGAAAAAAAAGTTTTTATATTAAATATGCATGCTATGTACAATTATAATAACTAATATGTATGTGAGTTTGAACCGATATTTTTTTGCCAATACCTACAGTCCTGCATACATTTTCAATGCATACATATTTAAGTAGGATGACAATCCGACCTGTTTCGCTCCGTCCCGACCTGCCCCGCGGGTATTTGGGGCGGTTGCGTGAATATAAGGCGGGTATGAGTATTGAGTGTCTCGTCCTGTTACCTGTCCCGCCTCGCCTCATATACGTATATATATAATTCAATTTGATTTTTTAGATATTTAATAATATTTAGATGGTTGTTTTAGTTATTTTAGTTAAGAAAAATCTTAAATTTAATTTTTTTGGTTTAAAATGATTGTATTGTTGTCATGTTGCAAATAATTATATATTATTTGTATTTAATTATATTTCTGAAATATTTTATTAAATAATGAATAATCTTATTGAGTAATTTAATTTAATTTACTTATGTTATATATACCTGTCGGTTTGGATACTATAGGACTAAAAATTAAATACCCATAGATTTGGGTTTAGGTATGATACTTAAATATTCGTCCCGATCTGCCCCATTGTCATCTCTATATTTAAGGTTTTTTGATGATGATTTTTATATTAAATCTTGATGGAGTATTCACCTAATATTTTTACAAGTTTGACCAAGTAAGTAACTCATCATTATTCTAGTTTTCGAACGCCATAAAAAATTATAGTTTTATGGTGAACAAAAAAAAGTGAAAAATGTAAAGAGAATAATAATAAACCATTTAATTAATATGTGAGTTTAGATTTGAACACAACTTGCAATCATTTTGACTACTTTATTAGATTTGATTTCTCTTTAAGCTATTCACATTTTTCATTTCAATCAGTTAAAGTAAAGAAGGGAGGAGACTTGACTTAAGTGAAACTCGACAAAGTATCTAACTAAGAGAGAGCATAACTAGGATTGTGTTGATGAGAATGAAGCCCTTTAATTTCTTTCATTCTCATGAGTCTTTGTACGTGAGAGTGACTGTTTCCCCAAGAGTGAAGAAGATAGAGTCTTGGTGGTTATTTTATTTCTTTTCATTT
>JASCZI010120960.1:0-20551 GCA_036250425.1 Stylosanthes scabra | reverse complement strand
TGTAATTTGATATTTTCTTTTTTTTTTTTTTTTTTTTTTTACAGAAAATTTGATAGTTGAAGTAGAAGCACCAAACGATAATTAAGCTATAGCTGCCACATGTTCCAGAATTCCGCCTTGTACATGCAGTAATTCATTGGCCAGTAGCAAATTTTTAAATGGAGCTCAAATTCGCGGAGAATTAGTCTTTGATCTGTCGGATTGGAGGATATCTTGAAAAACCAAAAACGCATATAGGAGATTAAGAGGGGAAGTGGACTGGGCTATCCATGGTAAACTTGTAATTGACTTTTGCAAAAAAAAAAAAAAAAAACCTTGTGATTGACTTAACTCACCTCATTTTATTAAAATGTTCTTTTTGATAAAGATATAGATTAAAAATATATAGAGGTATAGAGATGTAGGGATAGTTATTAATTTTAAGGGTAAAGTATCGTTTTCGTTTCTAACGTTTGGAGTAAGTTTCAAAGATGTTCCTAACGTTTAAAACGCCCTATTTGTGTCCCTAACGTTTTGAAATCATATCAATCTTGTCCCACCGTTAAGCAATTGTGAAAATCACTAACAAATTAAAACCATACACATATATGTTGGTTCATAACACCAAAATATTATAAGTGACATGTTCATTTCATTCGTGTCTATTATTATTTCTCACACTATACAAATATATATAACAGAAAAACCAAAAGAAAATAAGCACGTAACACTTCTTTTCCTCATTCAAACTTTACATTTTTTTAGTTGTTCGAGTGTGATTGTGCTAAATATTGCCTTTAAAAAGCTATTGATTAATTAATTTTGTATTTGAAAAAGTAGATTGTTGAGAATTATACTAATAGAGCTAACGGTGGGACAAGATTGATACAATTTCAAAACGTTAGGGACACTAATAGGACATTTTAAATGTTAGGGATATCTTTGAGACTTACCTCAAACGTTAGGGACGAAAACGATACTTTACCCTAATTTTAAATATATGTGCATATAAAAAGATATGTCAATAAAATTGATTATCAAATTTAGTATATTTGTACATTTGTAATATTTGACGTCTTAAAATTTACTTTTTTATTAAATTAATAATATTAGATAATCAATAAAAATTTAATTAATATCAACCAATAATTTAAATTAAATATTCTATTTTTTTAATTTTATATGTTTTATTTTTAAAATAATATAAATTTAATTGATTTTTAACTATTTTTTATTGATTACGGATAGTTTTCCTATTAATAAATAGGTCATTGTTGATACCTAAATTTCTCCTCCATTATTATTATTATTATTATTATTATTATTAAAAGCATAAAAATAAAAAATATAAAAATTATATATTATTTCAGCATTTTTTTTTCATCAATATTAAAAATAAAAAATATAAGGCAGCCATGTTAAATTGGTTCTCATTTACATTCCTGAGGGCACCGTCATACTAACCAGCCCATTGTTTTCTATTTTATTTGTTTTTATTGGGGCATTCGCACTAAAGCGATACCCATTTCATAGGATTTATATCACAAGGCAATCACTTTAGAATGATACCTGTTGCATATATGGTGAAATCATGGGACAATCGAACTAAATTGGTACCTAGTAAAGTTTTTGCTTATATAATCAAACCATGGGCCAACTGGATCGAACCAGTACCCTTTGTAATTTTTCATCAATAGTTTCATGGGGCAATCGAACTAAATCGATACCCATTGTAATTTATTTTTCATCTCTTTGGGTCAGCTGTATCAAATGGTACCCATTGTACTCCGTTTTTATTCTTTGAGATAGTCGTACCAAAACGATTCTCATTGCATTTGGTCATATTATGGGGCAACTGGACCGAATCAGTACCTATTGCAAGTCATTTTTCTTTTAATCGTTCATTTCCTTTAGTCGATTGGATTGAACTAGTACTTGAGGTAATTCATTTCTCATTAATTATTTCATGGGGCAGCTGGACCAAACAGACACCCATTGCTATTTATTTTTCATCTCTTTGAGATCAAACAGTATGTATTGTATTTCAATTTTAATTCTTGGAGCGGTCACATCATGTCGATACCCATTACATTTCATTATCCAATTATTCATTTTCCTTTAATAATGGGGCAATTGTGCTGAATCAATACCCATTTTATCTTATTTTAAACAATTTTCAGTCAATCTTTGTATTTCTCTTTTTCTTTCATAGGTCAGCCATACCGAAACGGTACCTATTTTTTTTATAATCAATGTTTTTCAAAGGTAAATTTAGATCAACTCCTTTGCCTTTTTATTTTCTAAATAAAAGATAAAGGGGAACAGTTGTTGATACCTAAATTTGTCATCTATTATTATTATTATTAAAAGTATAAAAATAAAAAATGTAAAAATTATATATTATTTCAGCATTCTTTTTACATCAATATTAAAAATAAAAATATAAAAAATAATAAAATATGAAAATAAAAAATAAAAAATAAAATAAAGAAATAAGACTTGAAGCAGGTTTCAAAGACAGTATCCTCCGGTAGAAGATTTTTTAGCACACTAATTTTGAATATTTCCACCAAGTGAGCTGTCACTGAGGAAAATTAGAGCTGAAGCAAGTCTAAGGTAGAAAACGGATCTCCACTTTAAACATACTTCCAGCCAGCAAATCTTGAATATATGGACACAAAATTTCTCCTTGATGAAATTAATAGCCTGAAGATGTTGAACAATAAGGCTACCAAAGCTTATACACAGGCTGTCGTTGAAAAACTCCACCAAAACATGTGCATGTGGTTGAATTTCTTGCTACAATTTGCATTGATGGAGAGATGTTTTTCCTATAAATACCACAAACAACTTATTGCAGAAAGAAGGGGGAGAACAATAGCAAACAGAATTAGTAGACAAACACAGAAGGAGAAAAAATCACAAAAAAGGCAGAGACCAAGAAAAAGTGATAGTAGAATAGAAAAAATAAAGAAGAAGATCAGCAAACACCAAAAAAAAAAAGGAATCACAGAAGGAGATAAAAAAATCATAAAAAAAGAGAAAGAAACACTAGAAAAATATTGAAGAGGAGAGAGTTCAAACTTTAACAAATTCTTGTCATTAAGAAACAGCACCTCAAAAATTCATTATAGCTAGGTATTTTTTACAAACTGCTATTATGTGATTTTGTTTATATTTAAATTTATATGGAAATTTTGTATACTCATATATATTCTTTTCATTTATCCAATATACTGAAAATAAAAAAATAAATGCAGGAAAACTTACTCAATTTATCGTTGAGGTAGATCTGTAAAAGTAGGAGATATTTATATCTTTGAAACCATGCCTCTGAAGAATGTCCGTTGCATGCTTTGAACTTCAAAAATATAAAAATTGCAAGTGTGTGTGCTCCCATGAATGAATGCTCCTATAAATGAAGGGTTTGTCACAAATGCTTATACTAAGTGTGTGCAATTTTTTTTTTAAGTGACTTGTGCAAGTATTTGGGTGCTTCGGATGAGCATAATCATTATTATTACATACATTTTATCTTATTTTATTATTATTTTTTGTCCTTGTCTTGCTTTTTGTGAATTTGATGATCGGTTTGGTTCATACATTATTAAACCATATTTAAAAATTAATCTTAAAAATATACATTAACAAGGTTGAAACTTGAAATCTCTTAAAATTAGTTCCTACACAAAGCCCATGAGCCATTGAGCCACTAGTTGTTTTTATGAGTTTATTAAACAATATTAGTAATATATCATTAACTATTTATTAATTTCACATAAAATAACAAATAATGTATATAATACTGATATAATAAAAAAAATCTAAAATATATATTTAATTTATTTAACAAATAAATTTTTTTTTCTTAAATATCCGATGATGGAAATTAGAAGAAAATCGAGATATTTGTTAAATTATTTCTTTCTAATATTCCTAAGGTTTTTATATCCAATTTAACCATAAACGTTGATTAAATTTGATTTCATAATATAAAATATTTTTTTGAAAATAATTTTAAAATCAGTATATTAATTCTCCTCAAGTGCGTCGACGAAATTTAATTATCAAAATAATGAATTTTTTTTAAAGAAAAGATCAATAAAATTAAATTAACGAGTAATAATGAATTGAATGGTAACCGTTCAAAGAACGGATGATGTAGGGTGCTAGTAATACCTTCCCTATTTGTAATAAACTCCCGATCCTAAACTCTGGTATTGTAGACTTTTATCATTTTTGGCATCCAATTAGCCATTCCATTTTTATGGAAAAATTAGTTGGTGGCGACTCCGAATTTCATAATACAATTTTTTCAAATACGACGAATATCCTCTAAGCACTCGGACGCCTACGGATTGTGCCGTCCCGTACAGGGACGTTGCGACAGTCATGTTTGGCAATGTACATCAATCTTTTCTTTCATCGATCTTTTCTCATTCTTGGTTATCATCTCATTATATTCTGTGCCAAAACTGCATATAACAGTTTGACACTTTAACCCATGTATTCGTTTTTATCTTTAAAATAAATAATTATTTGTTTTAAAAAAATGCAGATCACAATAATCCAGTTAAATTTTTAATAGATCGAGAAATGTTTTGGTGATCTGGGTCTACAAAAACGCAGATCGGGAAGGTTCATCACGATTTGCAACAAAACTCTAAAAGTTAATTGATTTTGTAAATAATGTTCTTTTAATTTCTTTTGAGATATAAAGAATTTATTTATTTTATTTAAAAAAAAAAACCATTTTCGGGGTCAAAATTTACGAGGAAAATAGTTATAATTTATTTTCATAATTATTCTTTTGATATTTAAAGAAGTCATGCAAAATTTAGTTTCTAAAATTTCCACCACAAATTCAAACCGTGTTCCAAATAGGACTCTTAGCTTTATTATTCCGTGAATTCCCATTGCCATCTTTGACTAATAATAGCCAATTACCCGACAACGTAATCAATAAAGTGATTTTCCCTGATGAGATCGTAGAGAAAAACAACAATTTGCCGAAAGTTTCTAAACATTTTTCCATGCAGACACCGAAAGTTTCCCGAAACATCTAAAGACTATTTTAATTTTTTTTTAGAGAAGGAAATTTTAGGTCTTTGTTGAGTATTTTTTTTTGGAATTCCACGTGACCATATTTTCTCTTTTATACATTTCCTCCTTAACATTCGAATTCGAAACTAAACACCCCACTTGTATCAAAAGATGTGATTTCAAAGGCTACTTTAATTTTTTTTTGTGACAAAAGGCTATTTTAATTTAATTTAGCAGTTCATGTTTCTCTGTCAAATAATTCTTGTGGGCCTATAAAATTTGAAGCTAAAAGGGAATTAAATACGTCAATATATATTATTATTTACAAATAAATATGGAATAATGTTAGAGATTAGAGAGACAGTATAGTAGTACAGAGAATTATCTTATTTAATTTAAAATTTAAAATTTTATATATATAAAAGTTAAAGTTACATATTTATAAATTATAATATTTAAAATTATTTTTTATTTAAATAATAATTAAAGAATACAAAATAAGAAAACAAATATATATTTTACAAAAGCAAAAAGTAAGTTATAGATTTGGCTTCTAAACATGCATTCTCGTAACTGTTAATTAATTATGAATAAAGCGATACATTCATAATTTATTATTCATAATTCATCTATAAAATCTAAATATTAATTTATTTTAATTTTTAATTATTTAATCTCCTATTTAAAAGGAACTATATCTAGATAACTTATTTTTAATTAAATAAAGATAATAACTTGTCTTATTATTTTTACAAAAAAAAAAAATGTCTTTCTATCCTCATTAACCATCTATTAGACTTGTTTCTTCTTTTTCTCGTAGTGATTCTCATTAACCGCCTATTAGGTTTTTTCTTTCTTTTTTCTCTTGCTAACCAAACTAATATATAAGCTTTCGTCTTGATTTTTAAGTTTTTTTAAAAATAAATTTGAGTGAGTTTGGAACATATTTATAATTCATTTTATATGAATTATATTATTTTATATGTGTTTTAATGATTTGATTTATAGCAAAATGTGAATTTTAGATGTGTTTTTAATAAATTTTAAGTATAGTTATATTATTTTGGATGTGTCATGAAAATTTTGAAATATACTAAAACTATTTTACACACATCCAAAATAATATAATGAAATACAAAATACATTTTAAACATATCTAATAATCTAACAACCACACAAATTAAGAGTTATTTTTATTTTGTATTTTTGAATTTTATTAAGTTATAATTTTAATTTTAAATATAACTGATTTTTAGAATTTTTGAAATAGTTATTTTTAAATTTTGGAGAGAAAATGTACAAGAAATCAAATCTTTAAAGATGTTTATTACAATTATATATTCGAATTATTTTAAATTTTATAAGATATAATTAAAATATGAAAAAATTTTTTATGGATATCCACCAATTAATTATATATTAAAGAAACAAGAGTAGCACAAAATTAGTACAGTTTATGGTTTTTGGCCATCAAGAGTTAATTAAAAATATTTGAAAATATTAACTAAAAATATATGGTAGACTAAATGAAGATGTTGAATCACTTTTTAAAATATTAATTAATATAAATTAAATTCCTCAAGATTTTCTCTCAAAGAAAATAACAAAAACTCTTTACAAAAGAAATAATAAAAAGACCCGTCATCCACGGGATAAAAAGGATTTTAAAAACATTAAAAAAAGTTTAAAGAAATGAATATTAATTTCTTAATAACTGTTCCTAAATTTTAAAAAACAAAAACTATATGACTAGAAAAATTTATTATTTTTAATCGGTATATAATTAATAAATATTTTATACTCGTAAATAAGATAAATTTTACATAAATGTATTATTAATTATATTTATTGGTTACACTAAATTAAATTAGTTGATTATTGAGAATTTTTCTTTTTGAAATATTGATATAGAATTTTCAATGAAATTCATGTAAAACATCGAAAACGAGTGTGTCTATTCAGTTGCCAGCAGGGATATGACAAGATATGGTATGATTTGGTTTGATACATTGGTACGAAGACATACATGTGTTTCATGCATCCAATTTCCTTCGTTATTTCCCTCGTCCCTTCCTCTAATTTCCATTGAACCCAAAAAACACGTAAATAAAAACTTTTCTTCTGAAGGCCACACCTTTTTACACATATTTAAGTGAAGAATGCCATGGCAACTTTGCAGAGCGCTTTCCTCCATTTAATTGTTTCCTGAAATTAAAAAGAAAAAAAAAATAGTAAAAGAGTGTTCTAAAATGGCGAATGTCGGCATGTTGCAACAAGCTGCAAATTCGGGTGACATAAATATACTGTACGATGCAATTGAGCAGAATCCACACGTTCTTGAGGAGGTGGATGCAATTCCATTTGTGGACACTCCCTTGCACTCTGCTGCTTTTGCAGGGCACATCGAGTTTTGCATTGAAATTATGAGATTGAAACCTTCGTTTGGTTTGAAGCTGAATAAGCAAGGATACAGCCCCGTCCACCTTGCCTTACTTAACAATCATCACAATCTAGTGCTTAACCTTGTAGAGATTAACGAAGAGTTGGTCCGGGTGAAAGGGAGGGAAGGCTTCACTCCTTTCCATTTTCTATGTCAAGCTGATTCTGATGAAAACATTCAGCTCTTAATTTTGTTCTTGGAAATATTTCCGGATTCTATCAAAGATGTGAACGTAAGAAGAGAAAGTCCGCTTCACATTGCCATCAGATATGGAAACTTGAGAGCCCTTCGTGTAATGTTTAGCTGGCTGAAACAAAACACCCTTAAGGACGCTGACGATTTAGAGTTTTCCTTGCCACGGAAAAGTGATGTGGCTGGAAACAACATCTATCACCTTGGAGCACTCACCGGTAATACAGAGGTAAGTGAAATGTGAATGAATTTGGTATTGCAGAATTTTCAAAACTTATGTTGAGGTAATAATATATTGGTAAGTTCTTTATGGGATGTGCAGGTCATTGTTTTATTGATAGAAAGACGCATTATAGGCTTCAATGAGAAGATTATGAATCTGAGGAATATGGAGGGCAAAACAGCATTGGACCTAGCTGAAGCTTTTCCAGAGATTCAAAGAATACTGTTGAAAGCCGGAGCAATACATGGTGCATCAGTTCGTGTTGTGAACCTTGAAAAGAAGCTAAAATCAAAATCAATGCGAAAAGCTGAAGTACTCCTGAGACGAATGAGAAACAGTACATCTATGGAAGAACGCAACCTTTATTTAGTAATTGTTGCACTTATCATAACCGCAATCTATCAATCAGCACTCAGTCCACCAGGTGGACTCTATCAGCTTGATGGCGGCGGAGGTGGTGCTAATAATACTAATAATGTAAACGCAACTACATCCCTCAAATTCAATAAGACGGCCATTGACCCACTAGGAATTGCAGGGAAATCGATCTTGCCAACCTATGATTTCGGTATTGTAGCATTGGTGAACAGTGGCACCTTATTATGGGCATTAGCCATAGTATTGCTTCTAATTCCTAGCAGCCTGTTCAACATGATTTTATTATTTGTGCCTTTGCTTTTCTTTGAGTTGAGCTATTGTTTATCTCTTTGGGCTATAACGCCGTCTAATATGCCCCTCCTGTTAATTTCTGTTTACATTATGCTGACTATTTCGGTGTTGTTTATTATTTTTATACTTATTGGAGGTAGATAGATGCGTAGAATAAATCTAACTATATCATTGTAAATCATTCATTATTAAAGTGAGTATAAATTAGTTTTCTTATCTTTACCGTTTACTCCTTTGTGTAGTCTATGTGGACCTGAAACTTGTTCATTCTTGGAATAAAATTTTAACAATTTTTTATATTAAAAAAAAAAGAAAAAACAATGAAGTGATTCGTGCGAAAATAATCAAAATAAATTAGTAATTTTATTAGATATAATACATGATTGTGGATGTTAAATTAAATGCGTTTAGTTATAATAACAATTATCATATTTGTATCTATGAAGAAGACTATCAAAATATTAATCATAATTCATATAAAACTAAGAACATATGCACTTAAAAAATAATAACATTTAGTTTATAAACAATGCTATAATGCTATGGAATCAACGTTAGAAAGTCTATGAGAGACAATAGTTAAGTTATCATTTAAAATTTATATGAGTAATCATCCGTAATTCATATTAGCTCCCTATTGATCATAATATGTTAGCTCTCTAGTCTTTTTCTTAATTTAATTGTGGTTAATATTTAAATTCACAAAAAAACAAAAAGAAAAATTGGCATTTACTATTCAAACTATTAATATTTCATATAATGAAAAATTTTAGTGGTAAGTAAAACAATGAAAATGATGGATGAAACACTATACATCAAACAACATGTATTAAGCATTACTATTGTAGCCAATAAAAAAAGTGAAAAACATCGTAAAACATACATATTGAAAATAACAAGTGGAAGATGCTTTATACATCAAGCTTTGAATAAGTTTCTTCTCATTACTCATCATGACGTACAAAGAACATGCTGATTAAACGTAGTCTGACATCAATACATCATTAAAACGATAACGTGATATGAAGAGTGTTTATAATATTTATTTTATTAGGTTTTATGAATGATAATTATTGAAGTTGAAGCGAAGGGTTTAACACAAAAAAAAAATGATAAAAAGGCAAATTAACAAGGTTGAAGATGATTTAGAGTTTTAGAAGTTATTCGATAACTTGTTCTTATTAAGAACAAAAATTCATTATCTCTCACACATTAAAAAATATTTTAAAGATGATGTTATCTAAATATTTTGATAGAAAATGTTTTATATCAAAAGGTTTTGTCAAAATGCTAGCTAAAAATATTTAGAAATTTGTTTTCAAAGTTATAAATATCTAGAAATTGATTATAACAAGTTTAGAATTAATTCATTGATGAATAAAATATTTTTGAGCCATTTTTGGCTATGGTATCAATACTAAAGTGAAGAGTATCGATACTACAATTACGATGTAAAAGATATCGATACTCTAAAGCTTAGTATTGAGACTTAGAGCCAATATTTCAAATTTCTCACAACAGCAGGTGTGTGTATCGATACTTTGAAGGAAGTAAGGATACTCTGCAAAGATTGCATATAACGGTTAGTTTTAACAAAATGATTCCAATCCACCTACCATATAATATTCCAATGCTTTGGGATGGCCATAAATAAATGTGTTGATGTCTCTTTTCATATAAAACATAAATTCTAAGTATTATTATGCTTATACTTCAATTTCTTTTCAATTTTAAAGCGATTTAATAACAAATTTGATAAATATATACAATTTGGTTCATAGAGATTCATTTATATTCATATACTCTTGTTTGAGAAAAACCAACTTTTGTTTACTTCTTTTGTAAAATAAGATAATTGTTCTCTTATTATTTTAGTGATCTTAAAGTGTAATTCTCTAATGTTGTGAGCGTTGATAAATAACACTATAGTTGATGAGATAATACTCAAGGGAAAATCTTGAAGTTGAGATTGCTTCAAGTGGAATGGGTTATCTTAGTGATACTGTGAGGTGTTCGACTCAAGTGCTTAAAATTGTAAACAGTTTATCAAGCACCTTGAAGTTTGGTAATTAGTAGAACTTCTCAATTACAATTAAGAAAGAGTAAACATAGACAAAGGTTGTACCGAACCACTATAAATCTCAAGTATCATCTTTCTATCCTTAATCTTTTACTTTATCATTACTTATATTTTAACAAGTGTTTTGGAAAGTAAAAGATTCTCATATGTACTTAAAAAATGACTTAAGTCCTTGAAAAAATACTAGTCCAAACATTTGAATTATTTAAATTCAAAGTTATTTACGTTTTCGCAAAAAATATTTATTACTGTTTAGATACTTAATTCACCCACCTCTTAAGTATCCATTCTTATTGACGAAGAGATCTGGTAAATGGGCATGTGATTATCACTTATGGTAGATGAATTACCCTTACTTGTGTTTTGTTTTCGATTAGCACTCTAAGACCACTTTTTGATTTAACCCTACACGTTTCAACATCCAGTTCACCATGTGTAAATGCAGATTTTGGTAGTTATAATTCTATCGAGTTAAAGTTTTTGTCTTTGCAATTTATTAATCCTCATTACAAAGAAAAAAATCAACGGAAATTGCCTCCTTTCAACCCTAAAAGGTAGATTTTGCTTATTCGGAATCTGACATCCTTGTCATTGGTATTAAAACAATGTGTCACCCACTTTGTTACCGGTTACTATGATGTACTCAACGATATTGCTTCCTTATACAGATCATATTGAGTTAGTTTTGGCGGTGATGATCTTTCTAAGATCTTATAATTCATATGGTGGGAACATTTAAAATTTTACAAAACTCTTTTTCAGATGTTGATTCTTAATATAGAATTTTTTTCAAGTATCGGTCCATACTCATATCCTTGACATCCGTTCAAATATTAAAGAAAAAAGTTTTACTTAAAAAATTGAATATTAGAAGAATTGATAAGAAAGTTAAATCTATATTTGACGCACAAAAGAGAAATCATATTAATAGAGAAAAGAAAAATATAATAATAAAAAAGAAATATTCTAATACATTTCACAATTTACATAACCATTTTTTCTATTCTTTCTCTTAATTTTGGAAGCAATTTCCCATGTGAGAATTGCAAAAGGACCAAAATGTGCTAAAGAGAAGAAAATATATATTAAAAACTGCGATACATGGGGGGATATGAAGTAAAGAGAAAGTAAATAGCTTGTAGAAAAAAAGAATATAATGGCAGATACAGAAAAGTGTTGAGCCAGCCACTAGGTGTATGTGATAACTAAAACTGTCGTAAATGTCGATATAAAGGTCACAGTATTTACGAATGCTATAAAAATGAAAAGAGGGGCTGGCAAGATCGATCTCCCTGCTGCGTCATCTAACGTTTCAATAGCAGTAGAATTGAAGGATGAAGAAGTAGCATTCACAATATTAGTATTACTAGCTATTATCAGCCGGAGAGAGTCCACCACCTGGTGGACTGAGCACGGTTTGATAGATTGCGTGCGGTTATGATAAGTGCAGCAATTACCATATAAACGTTGCGTTCTTCAACAGATATACTGCTTCTAATTCGACCTACTAATGTTCCCAGCCATATGACATTTAATCCGACCTTATCATCATCAAGATTTGAATCAGGCATTCATGCACCATGTTTTGCTCCCGCTTTCAATAGGGTTTTTTGAATCTCTGGAAAAGCTTCAGCTAGGTCCAATGCTGTTTTGCCCTCCATGTTCCTCACATTGAATCACTTCCGCATGTTTTCTTTTATGAATGAATCAACGGCCTGCTTACAAAGCCGAACAACCAAATAGCAGAATATAAATTGGTTTGTAAACAGGACTTAGGGTTTACGATAAAGTCCATCTATCTTTAAAGTTCATGAAAGTTTTAAAATTATCTCTAAAACTAGTATTTTTTCCTGTAATAATATTACGGATTATTAAAAAATTTTAATAGGGATATTTTAGATACTTTAAATTATTCGAAAATTTATGGGTCAGGGCGGGAATCCCGGCTATGGTCTCGCGCTTGCCTCGTGGGAATTTTGCCACATTTCCACTCCCTCAAGAAAAATTTCCCGCGTTTGGGTTTCTATTCAGGGCGGTACTCGCGGGGATCCCCGCTACATATGGATTTTTGATACCCCTAGGTTAGTTGGAAATTTTAAAGTGTTTATTAAGGTCAGTTGGCAATTTGTTGAAGTGAGTTGGGGTGGTTGACCAAGATTACTGATAGATAGATTTTTGAAAGTCACTAAGTGGTAGGCCAGTAGACAATTAGTCAATCAAGATAGTTCAATGATTAATTGATCGAGGTAAATAGATATTCAACACAGAGAGAGAGAGATAAATGAGACGAAAGTGAGTTATGAAGAAACTCTTTAAGTTTGGAAAAATTTAAGAAAGGTGGAGAAACAGATGGAGGGAATGAGAAAAATAGATAAAATAAAACTTGTTGTCAAATTAGTAAAAAAAATATTAGTTATAAAATTATTGATTATTTGTACAAATTATATAACTATAAATATATTATATATAATATTATATAGTTAATAGAGCGTGAATGATATGGAGAGAAATAAAGAATGAGAGAGAGTAACACATAAGATGATGAAAGGAGTAAAAACGCTTATTAATATTGGAAAAAAAATTTCAATTTAATTGTTAAATTATGTGACATATTTTAGTTGTAAAATTATTGATATATTATAGAATTATAGATAATATAAATATAAGAAAAATACAATAAGGGAAATATAAGAAAAATAAAATGGAGAATGAATAATGGAGATAGAGAAGAAAACTGGGGAGATGAGGAAGAGGAAAACTCCTTAAGTTTGGAGGTAAAAATTTTATTTCAATTATAATGAAAAAGTAACATGTGGCACATTTTGGTTGGAAAATTAAGGAAGGAGATAGAAAAGGAGGATAGGGAGAAGAGGAAGAAGAGAACTCTTAATTTTTGAGGAAAAAATTTAATTTTAATTGCAATGAGAGAGTATTATGTGGCACATTTTGGTTGTTAAATTAAGGAGGGGATAGAGAAAGAGGATAGGAAGATGAGGAAGGAGATAGTTCCTTAATTTTGGAGGGAAATATTTAATTTCAATTGCAATGAGAGAGTGCCATGTGGCACATTTTGGTTGTTAAATTGAGGAGGGAGAAAGAAAAAAGATAGAAATAGGAGAAAGGAAAAAGCTCCTTAATTTTGAAGGGAAAAATTTAATTTTAATTGTAATGAGAGAGTGTCATATGGTACAATTTGGTTGTTAAATTGAGAAGAGAGATAGAGAAAAAGATAGGAAGAAGAGAAAGAAGAGAGCTCCTTAATTTTGGAGAAAAAATTTAATTTCAATTGTAATGAAAGAGTGCTATGCGACACATTTTGGTTATATATATATACTAGTGTATGTACCCGTACGATGCACAGAAAATATTTATGTTTTTTTATTTTGAAAATTGAATGATTTTTTTTATATGTGCTCGTGATATAATTATTTTATTATATTTAAATAGTATAATAATATATAAATTATATCAACTGTATATTTAATGTTTTATTTTTGTCACTAAGATTAATTATATCATAATTATTTTTTTAATATATAAAGTACAAAATTTATCATATAGTTACAAAAGAATTATCATTTTTTTTCAATTAGACCACATAATTGATTATTCCTTTAAATATAATTACAAAGGAAAGTGATTCAAAAATTTGAAGAAAACATTATTAATCCTTTGTTAGTGAATGAAAGTAACACAAATTGATTGCTTTTCTAGTAGATTAAATAAGAATCTTCATTAGAAATAATATAAAATTGAATTACAAATTTAAGATATATCATTAGAGATCTTGGGTTCGAGCCTCTCCTTAGACATCAAAAAAATATTAATCATATATGATATATTTTAATGTTACATTTGAAAAAATATATATCAAAAATTTAATCATAGAATTCATTTCTATGAAATCAAAATTTTTGTATCCTCTTTTTTTGTGTGTGCAAGAATGGATCTTTCTCTATCATATTTATTAATTAATGTTAGATATAAGACTCTTAAAATTTTTTAATTAAGATCGAGTAATCGCTTTTACAAAACAAACAAAGAATAATGTAATCAAATTTTTTGAGTTAAAAAATAACCAAAGTTTGATGAGGTATAATCAACATATAACAAAGAATCAATATAATATTAAAAAATATGATATATAATCTTGTAATTATTAATAAATTTCATCGTAATTAGTTGTTAATGTTAACAAATATTGTCATTTAATAAATAATATATTTTTCAAAATAATATTTAGAAGAGACCTATGAAAATTGATAAAATACACTACATCGGCATATTTGGCTAATATGCATTATAATAATTAATTAATTACAATTAATTTGATATAATGATTATATAATATAATTTGTGTGATTAATTATTAACTCAAAGAATTATGTAACAAAATATTTATTTGTATTTTAACTAATATAATTAATATAAATTATTCTTTTTAATATTTACTCATTAAAAAGATGTAGACATATTGACATTAGAATGTACAACCTCAACATGTTTATCTATTATGTTGTAAGAATTAATTAATTATAGTTGATTTGACGTAATCAATATATATAATATGAATAACTTGTGTCATGAATTACTTTTCAAAAAATTATTTAATAAATATTTACTTGTATTTAAACTAACATAATTAATATAAATTATTTTTTAAATATCTATTATCTATTATCTATTATATAATATTAAAATCGGGTTTCTGCACTTAATGATGGAGTGCTGACATGGCACACTTTTGAGACTGTTTCCTGATTTATATCTCTTATTTAATTCAATCAAATCAATTAGAAAATTAATATAAATGATGTGTATTAAATTGATTAATATAATTAATAAATTAATATCAATCATTACAATCAGTTGTTATGATTTTTATATCATTAGTATTAATATATTAATATCAAATCTTACAACACTTTGACACACAAAAAAAAATCTTACAACACTTTATTCTAATAATACAATATTTCAATTAAATTATAAATACAATTTAAATATTTTGCGTCATTAATATTATTATTTAGTGTTAATTTAAAATGATGTATTTTGTTATTTTTTAAAAAAAAAACTATTTATATGCTTTTTGTACGGAAATATGCTAATAATAACATGTCGTGTAATCATTTAATTTAAATCACATAGTTAAAGCTGATAATCAAATGAGTTTATAAATTTTATTCACCGGATATAATTTGTCAACCTGGTTGTTTATAGCCAACTTGATGAATTAAATGGTTAACATGTTTTTTATTTATTTTTGAAAAAATTAAACTCTAATTTTAGACAATAAAAAAAATTTGGACAAAAATGACATTTAGAAAAATGATTTCAAATATAATTAAATTTTAGACTCCACTATGTTAAATTTTTTTTGAAAACATTCAAAAAAAATTAATTTGATTAGCAAATTTAGCCCATGAGATGTCCTATTTAACAAGAGATTTTTCTCGGGTTAATCGAACTCATCCATTTTACCCGTGTTTTTAATTAGGCTTAATATTTTTGGGAAAAAGTCCCCCATTAATGACGTTTTGGATTGGTCCGATAGGTTCGGCCTATTTTGACGGCTCTAGGAACATAATCAATTTATACATCTTTGGATAATCAATTCATTTGTTTTTCTTGTCGTATGAGAACTCGCTAAATTTCCATAAATGTAAATTTATTAAGAATTATGTTGTTCTATTATATTGTAAATTATTTTTGTTTTATTTTCATTTAACATATGTGTATATTTAATATGTATATTAGATTTTATTAAATTACATTTGAATTGTATAACACTGTTTTAAATTTTTGTTGAGTTATATTGGATTATGTTATATTTTTTATTTTTTAAATGTAAGATATATGGATATCATTGAGTATTCATCTCTTTCATCAGGAAATGTTGTAAAACATATTTAAGCCCGTCTGCTTAAACGCATGGTTGGTCTGTTTAAGCTCACTTTATTTACAATCCAAAATTTTTCAGCACGTCCTGTTTATAGCCAACCCAATTAACTGAATAGGTTGACCATTTAATTAATTAATTATATATTTTGAAAGCTATTTAAAAATTTCAATTTTAAACTTAAAAAATAAAAAATGATAAAAGCTGATATTTTTCTTAGAAAAATCTTGAAAATATAGAACTCTTTAGTTGTTAGTGAGTAAATTGAGTTTTCAACTCAAATTAAAAAAATATAGGAAATAGTATTCATTATTTTTTAAAAAATTAAAAAAATAAACGGGCCAGCATAAGACGCCATTTTCATTGATTAATCAGACTCAATCTATTTAGTCCACATTTTTAACGAGTAGGAATGGCAATTTAGCATGCCCACGACCGACCCGACCTGCTCTGCCTTGAATGGAACGAGTCTTTTCAAAGGTTGAATGGGTATGAATGGATTTGTGTAATATACCTTTAGTTCGATTCAGGTATGGGGCGGGTATCAGTAATGGTTGACCTGCCCCACTATCGCCCTGTGGCCCTGCCCCACCCTATATGTTAATAAATGTAATTTCATTTCATTTTTTATTAATTTATGTATAATGTGATGGTTATTTTAGTAATTTAAAAATTTTAAATTCTATAACTAACTTTCTTCATTCCTCAATCTTAATTAATTATGTTATGAATATTATTAATTATTTTATTTTAATTTATTTATTTTCATGGACTCTCGGTTTTTATATGGGTAAATATGTAAATATGTCGGCTTGGGTAAGGAGTAAAAATTTAGGTACCCGTAGATAACGAGGCTAATAATAATTGGGATGAACATGAATATTCACTGTGAGTATGAGTACTTTATTATCCACCTCGACTTGCCTCATTGTCATCTCTATTAACAGGCCTAATCTATTATATAATATTAAAATCAGGTTTATGCACTTAATGATGGAGCGCTGACATAGCGCATTTCTGAGAGTGTTTCTCGATATATTTTTCTTAAATCATTAAATCAAATCAATTAATAAATTAATATCACTCATTAATATCAAATCTTCTACTATTTATTCTAATAAAGGTATAATTTATTTAAATCATTAATGATATCTTAATATTTAATAAGCATTTCATTGTTCCTTTCTTTTTTTCTATCTCTCCGACCTTATAATTTTTTTTTTTACCAAATTTTTCTTCTTTAATTGATATACAAATTTGCATCGCATGATTTGGCTAATAATTTTAATTTTTTTTAATGACCACATATCAGATGAATGTTTTATTTTAAATATAGTTAGAAAATACAAAATAAAGCACTTTGAATTTTAACTCAATGACCAAACAAATTTTTTTATGCCCTAAGGAAATGTTCAAACTTAAAACTTCTTATAACGTAAAGGGGGTAATGCCGTATGAGCTACAAATCATTGGCGACCAAATCTAATTTCAATCATAAGAAGGATCACTTTGCATATCTTATTATCGTATGGTATCTTGGTTGTAGGTTTTTTCATAATGTCAACTTTAACTAATTAAATCTATTATGTATTATCTATCTATTATCTATTATATCTATTCTATAATATTAATATCGGATTTATACACTTAAATAATAGAGCGCTGACATGATATGTTCCTGAAAGTGTTTTTTAATTTATTTTTCTTAAATCATTAAATGAAATCAATTAACTAATTAACATAAATATTGTAAAATCAATTGATCAAATCAATTAATATATTATCAGTAATTAATATGAAATCTTACAACGTTTTATCCTAATAATACTATATATTTCAATTAAATTACAAATAGTATTTTAATATTTTACGTCATTAATATTATTATTAATATCAATTTAAAATGACGTGTTTTGTTCTTTTGTTTTTTTTTTAAACTATTTATATGTTCTTTTATGGGAATATGCTAATAATATTATGTCATATAGTGATTTAATTTAAAGCACATAATTAAGGTTGTCGATCAAACAAATTAATCAACTCATTTAATTTAGGTCTATTGTTTAAACCCGCTTTATTCACGGAATATAATTTTTGAACATGGATCGTTCATAGCCAACCCGACGGGTTAAACAAGTTGGAATGTTTTTTATTTATTCTCAAAATATTAAACTCTCATTTTAAACTCTAAAAAAGATTTACACAATACGGTAAAAATATTTTAAATATTTAAATTGGCTAAAAAGTTAGCCCACGAGATGTCCTGTTTAACCGGACATTTTTCTCGAATTAATCGGATTCATCCGTTTAGCTCGCAATTTTAACGCACCTAATCTTTCTAGGTAAAGTACGTCTGTTAATGACTGGTTGGGTTGGCTCGATAAGTTCGATTTGTTTTGACGGCCCTATACATAATCAATTTATACTTCTTTAGATAATCAATTCATTTGATTTTTTTTTATCAATTTATCGTTTGATAACTCACTAAATTTTTATAAATATGTATTTATTAAGAATTACATTGTTTTATTATACTGAAAATTATTTTAGTTTTATTTTCATTTAACGTGTGTGTATATTTAATATTTATGTTAGATCATATTAAATTATATTTAAATTGTATAACACTATTTTTTTAATGTAATATATGTGGATATCATCATGTATTCGTCTTTTTCTTTGGGATAATTAAAAGCGTGGGTTGATCTGTTCGTTTAACACTTAAAATTTTTCAACAAAACCTGTTTATGGCTAGCCTAACGAATTAAATGTGTTCGCCTGTTTAATTAGTTGTTTACTTATTTTTTAAAAAAAAATCAATTTTTAACTCTAAAAATAAAAATTTCGACAAAAGATGTCATTTTCTTAGAAAAAAAAACTTGAAAAAACAAATTTCTTTAGTAGTTAAATTGAGTTTTTGGATCTAATTAAAAAATATATAAGAAATAATATTAATTATTTTTTAAGAAAATAAATATAAGCGGGCGAGCATAACTTGCCATTTTCACCGGTTAATTAGGATCAACATGTTTTGTCCATTTTTGTTAACGGGTAGGGATGATAATTTGTCCTGTCCAAAATCAAGCCGATCCAACCTGCACTGCCTTGAATAGAGGGTGTTTTTTTAACGGCAGAATGGATATTGCTGAGTTTGGGTGATACCTGTTTAATAGTTTATTTGGGTGTAGGTAATGGCTGACCCGCTGTCGCAACATCCCCGCGAGAGACGGCGCAACCCGTAGGCGTCCGAGTTGTTAGAGGGTATTTGTCATATTTGAAGATATTGTATTAAGAAAATCGGAGTCGCCACCAACTAATTTTTCCATAAAAAATGGAATGGCTAATTGGATGCCAAAATGAGAAAGGTCTGCAATACCAGAGTTTAGGTTTGGGGGTTGATTACGAATAGGGAAGGTATTATTAGCAACCTATATCGTCGGTTCTTTGAACGGTTACCATTTAATTCATTATTATTTATATATTTAATTTTATTGGTCTTTTATGAAAATATATGTTCTTTATAATTAAATCACATCAACGTACTTGATGAGAATTTATATGCTAATTTATTTACTATTGTTATGAAAACAGTATTTATTTTATATATTTTTTATATTAAATCAAATTTAACCGTCGTTCATGATTAAATTTGATACAGAAAATCTTAAGAGTTATTTGAAAGAAGTAATTTAATTTCTTTTTTTTATATTTTGATAATTTACTAGATAATTCTCGTCAGCGCACTTGGTGAGAATTAATATAATAATTTTTATTATTTTTTATGAAAATAATATTTTTATATTTTTGTTAAGAAATCAAATTTAATCATCGTTCATGATTAAACTTGATATAAAAACCTTAGGAATATTAGAAAGAAATGACTCTATCGATACACCGATTTTCTTCTAAGTTCCATCATCGGATGATTGAAGGAAAAATTTATTTATTTGTTAAATAAATTAAATGTAAATCACAACTAAAAATATATATTAGTATTATATAAATTATTTGATGATGTGAAAT
>JASCZI010120959.1:29258-46160 GCA_036250425.1 Stylosanthes scabra | reverse complement strand
CTTCTCTGTTGTTTTGATTACTTGGTTTGAGAGAATTAGGATAATCATAACAAAGGTTGGAAACTTGTTTCTCATCATTTATCATTGAACTAGAAATAGGGATTTGGTAGATTGTGCAACTTGCTCTCTGTTGACAACTTCAATAGGTTTAGAAATAGGTTGGGTACGTGACATATAACTTAACCTAAAATCACTATTGAGTTTCAATAAGAATTGAATCTGTTTGTGTGCTTCACCTCTTTTCTTAATTAGTTAATCAAGAGATTGATAATTGGTTGGATTTAGAGAATCTAAATTGCTAAGAGATTAGGGTTTAGTTAATTAGGATTCGTTGGGAATTAGATCATAATTGTTAGAGATAGAAACTGAAGATTAGAATTGGTTGCTTAAACACCTCCAAATCCTTAACACTTTCGTTCACTGTTTTCTCACATTCATTCTTAGTTACACGTTGGTGTCTTTTTACTCACTGTTTGGTTTTCATTGCATTACACACACTCTCTGTTTTGTGATTTTTGTCTAGTCAATAAGGTTAATTAAATTCCATTTCTTGTTCCGTCAATCCTCGTGGGAACGATATCCACTCACCGTGGTATTACTTGCACGATTCGGTATACTTGCCGAGTTACGGATTGTAAAATCCGTGTCAATTTATGCACAAAATTGAGAGATAAACACATTTGGTTCATAGAGCTTCATTTGTAATCATACACTCTTTATTGAGAGCTACCAAATTTTGTTTACATCTTTTGTAAGATAAAAGATTGGTTCTTTTATCATTTGAGTTGAGAGATATAAACACTATAGTCGATTAGATAAACACTCAAGGAAATTCTTGAAGTTGGGATTACTTCGAGTGGAGTGGTTTATTGTAAGATCGTGAGGTGTTAGAATCTAAGGCTCAAGATTGTAAACGGTTTATCAAGCACCTTGAAGCTTGGTGTTAGTGGAACTTCTCAATTGCGATTGAGAAAAAGTGGACGTAGACAAGAGTTGTGCTGAACCACTATAAATCTTGAGTATCGTATCTCTATTATTCATCTTTTATAATTAAGTCATTTAATTTTACAAGCGTATTTGCAAAGTAAAAGATCCTTATAAGTACGTAAGAATTGACTTACGCCCTTGGAAACATACTAAGCAAAACACTTGAGTTGTTTAAATTCAAAGTTATTTATATTTCCGCAAAAATTTACCATTGTTGTATAGATACTCAATTCACCCCCTCTTGAGTATCCGTGCTTATTGACTAACACATAAGTGTTCAACTGTTCATAGACGCAAAATTTTAAAAGATATTAACTACTTGACACTGAATTTTACATCCTAAATAAATATGGGTAAATCCAACAATAGAATAATTAGTGCCCTAGTGCTCCACCAGGGTTTTCTCTAATACTTTGTTAGAGTTTTCTCTTATGTCCACGGTTTTTTTCTTATATCCTGCTAGGATTTTCTTTTATGTCATAATAGGGTTCTTTTAGTGCTTTGTTAGAGTTTTTTTTTATGCCCCTAGAGTTTCCTCTCGTGCTCTATTTGAGTTTTTCATACTCATTGGGAGTACACAATAATTAGTGATTTGTGACCCTTTAGAATAAGTGAAGATTTTTTTAATAAACTTATTGAAAGACTCTTTGTTGATAAATCTATTTCATCTCGGACAATTGAGGTTGATTTTAAGACTCTTTGTAAAAGTATCATAGTATAGACAATATTTTCAATAAAAAAAAAATTGTGCATTTCATGAAAAAAAATCTCTTGATTTTATTTCCATGAATAAAAGATCAGTTAGAAGTCCTTTTATTAGTTTTTTCTCATACTTATATTACGAAGATGTATATATGCTATTGCTCATTTAAAAAACATTAACATATTTTTTTGTGCATTCTAGTATTTACATAACACACATTTTAGATTTATATATTAGTTAGAAATATATATTATATTTAGTAGTTTTTATTGCTTTAAAAAGTCATTTAATTATAATTGTTAATTTAACTGAGACAATTCGAAATTGAAAGGATAATTTAAGGTTAGATGCCAAAAAGAAAAAGAAAAAAAGGAAGAAGAACTACAACAGATTGAATCAAATGGCTCAGACATCTAAAAGAAAAGACGGAGAAAGCCCAGCCTTAAAAAAAGCGAAATCTAAGGGCTTAACTTTGACAAATTAGAAAGAAAACAACCCTGATTTATGGCCTAAAAAAGTAAAAAGCATTCCAAACATCAGCTTGTTCGCTCTACTTGACATCAACTTGTTAGCTCTACTTTTAAAAGTTCTTAAAATTCAAGCTTAGCAAAACATAAAAACTGACCGACTTCTTCTAAGAAGTTAGTTACAGTAAAAGCGATGATGTGCAAATTAAAAGAAAAAAAATATGCTACTTGGGGCATGTAGTTTGGTTAGAGAAACTATTTTACGACACGATAACAAACTTGGACAAAACGGCACGTCAACTATTTTACGACACGACAACGACTAACTTGTACACACGACCTTTGGGACTTGGGGCAATGTTCACACTACAGTTGAAATAGTCTTATCATATTTTATTCCCCAATATATTATTTTTTCCGACTTCATGGTTTTATCCCATTGGATTTTCCTCAAGGGGATTTTAACAAGACATCATAGCAAATCGAAAAAAATACGAGAGTACTCAAAAAGAAACTCTAGAGGTCGGTCTACTACAATAAAAATCAACTCGACTACTTGTTATGTGGGATAATTAACGTCAAGACTAGCACAATTACTCGAAGCCTCTTCGAAACTCAAATGCTCCGACTAAACGCTCCGACTAAGGGGCACTGTTCATACCCAAATAGGGGTAACCTATTCTTCCATAAATCAAATCACAAAGTGGATTAAATGAGTAAACTAGGGCCCAAGGGGCAAACCGAATCAACCAAGTGCTGACTTAAGTCTCATCTCCTTATAGGCTCGATAAAGACGTCCGACAACCCATGCATTGTGGAGATAAAACTTTCCACTCATAGAGAAATATCTCTTCGTAACTGCTGTAAACACAGGCTATACAAAGGCCTTGAAAAATATAGCGTTTTTATTCTTTATCTTTGTCATCGGGTTTTGGAGTTTTACCAAAACACCACATTTTCTTAATCTCTTTTTTAAATTTTTTTCTTTAAATTTATTTAATATTTACATCTTTAATTCTTTTGAGGATTTCATTTTTTCTTCTTTGATTGTCCAAGTTGAACCCAACTCATATGTATTCATTAATAAACAATGAATTTTTTTATATGGATTGAAAATTAGATAATAATTCAAAAATTGCTATAAATAATAAAAAACAAATATAATAAAAAAAGATACAAAATCCATCAATGGAATGGCTTTTTCAAGAAATGATTGATGACTTTTTCGAGAAATACGACACATCTAAATCATACGTACAAGTAAAACAATTTATTCCTGGATACTTCGTAAGATAGTATTGCAAAATGTATGAAAATGCGGCAAAAAAGAAAGAAAATCCACTGACCGACCCATTGTCTCCACCCCATAGGAAGTAAACACAGATAAACAAAATTTAAAATGAGCAAGACAACCAAATAGCCCAAGCCTGCCAACTGAAAAAAAACAAGTGTTCAAAGCCAAAAGTTTTTTAAAAATATTAAGTACCGTATCCATTAATATTTTGAGGCTATGACATGTAGCCATAAAAATTAGTTCATCTATGGTGACTGTTATTGTGATATACCCTATAGGTAAAAATTAAAAAGGGTAATAACGATAATAACTATGATAAACAAGGTGCAAAATTACTCAAAAACTTAAAACGTTAAAACCAAAAAGCACACATCTAAATGGCTTGCCTCCTAAAGTCTAAAAGTTGATGTACATGAACTTTGTAGCCACAAGCCAACCATTTAGTGACTTATACTTCATATCTAGTTTGTATTTTACTATATCATCATGATGATTAGATAGCTCGACAAATTGTAGTGTTCTCCATAGATGGGAGAGTTACTGGTTTAGGATCTCCTCACCAACACCACCATTATAGCCAGCACTGCCAATCCCATGAAGGTTCCTCCCATGATTTTATTGGTATCCATGAAACTTTGTTTAGCATTTCCATCAGCATCACCACTCGTTTTCTCTTTCTCAGCTGTTGGGAAAATGTTCTGGAGGAAATTTGAGACACTGCTTACCATTTCTGTCACGGTCAGCTTAAAATTCTCCAGAATGCTCATGAAATCGAAAGAACCATTCCCCGAATCAGACTCGGCCAACAGATTCTCTTTCTCTGCAGTTTCCTTTGCCTCAGCACCGGAAACTACGGCACAACTTTCTAGCTTTTCAGGAGTTTCCTCAGCTTCAGAAATAGCCACCACAGTGCAATTTTACTAAATTAAAACACAGCATAAAAGATGACAAAATTAATGGAGAAACAGAGAGATTTATCTACCTTCCAGGTGTGACTTAAAGAAATCAGTTACAGCAGGATTTTGCATAACCGCATTCCATACGTTTGGGTCGCAAGCAATGGAAGCAACCACAGTCTGGTAGAAACCAAAAATGCAAATTATAGTAATTCATAATTCAAAATTTATCGTGCATAGAAACGGATTGCTAAAAAGAATCTTGAGCTGCTCTTATTCATTAGCTCTCATTTGGATATGACAACATCAGCACATCATCAAGGCAATTACCTGTGCCTGAGAGCTTGTACTAAGCAGTTTAAAAGCCTGAATGGCATGCTTAGGGACCGACGGATTTGAGATGGCCTCAATGATTTTGGTCTCTGGCTCAACAGTTGAAGGAGACAGAACAGAGACTTCACTACCATGAGAGGAACCCTCGGAATGGGAAGAATCAGGTGAAAGGTATACTCTGGAAAATCATAACTACGATCTTAGAATAGAGACAGATAAGCAGTTAATTACATATATATAATAACCCATAACATGTGCGGTAACAAACAACCTTCCAGCAGAAAAATGGATTATAGTTCAAAATAGAAATGATGTAACCCTTTTGCCTACAATTTTGCTCCCTTCCTCCAAGAAAGGAAACTCCAAACTATAAACTTCTGCAAGTTTGGGAACAATATTTTCTTCAAAACATAAATCAAACACTATAAGTGACAGACATTGGATAAGTATAGGTTTGAATAACACTACTTATCACCTGTTTTTTTTTTTTTTCATTAAAAGCTTTTGAGTTGTGGAAAGTTAGGTTAAACTTCTTTGGGTCAAACTGAGGTACAACTTAAGACTCCCACTAAGTTATTTCTGAAGCCTCTTGGAAATTTGAAACATTTAGCTTCTCAAAATGGTCTTCTACACATCATTTAAAAACCAAGCACCACCAAATAAAATAAACATATTTGGACTATCAATGCAAACTCTTATTTATTCATAAGCTACTTCCATACTCCGTTTTGTATGGAGCTCACTCGGGAGCTATAAGGGCCTAATTAGGCTGTTTGGACAAATAGGATTTAAGTCAATTTCTTTTGTTGGCCAAAAGCAATACATGTATACATTATCCAATTTTTGGAGAAACCAACTATCAGTTGAAACAAGGAATAATATCAAATATGCTAAAAGAGAGGGTTCGTAGGGGAGAACATTCTTCAGAGTGTATGGGCCAAATATCATATTCTAAAAGAATTAAGGACATTCTTTATAGTGAACAGGTCCACTGTATTACATAAATGTCTGGTATCCTCTGTAAACTACACTGCATGCATATGGGTACGAGGTATTAAAAATTTGCAGACTAGGGTGCCAATACAAGAGAAAATATTACATAAAGATATCAAATTATAAATTAAAAAATAATTATATCCAAAGACAAATGTATTTCAAATTTTCAAGTAAAAATATCTAATGAGAATTAGATTCGCAAGAATATAATAATAGTTTGTTTATCTATAAATAAATCAAAGAGCTTGCAAGATATAATGTTTTATGAAAACCAATTCGTACCCATGAATACACAAGGACCCAGGGCACAATGGCAATTTAGGAGTCCCATATTTCATTTTCATGGTTCAAAGACCTATAACAATGTTCAACCAGAGAAGCAAGAGACCTAATATTACTGGAAAATCTTCAACTATTTCAGGAAGACTGGTGTTCCAATGGTTTTAACTATAGATCTCAACCACATATACATTTTAGGATTGAGATCAATAGCTAAAACCACAGGAACATCAATATTCCTGGAATATTTGAAACCCGTCCAATATTCCTAATGAGTAATGACAAATTATTATCAAGCTCAAACAGTTTTTAACAATAAGAATAATAATGATTAACAAGGTTTTGTAATAGAGAATTCCACCCCTCTCTAATGAAACTAGGATGCACTGGAAATCGTGATGTTCACAAGGGTTCCTTAATCAAATCTGAAGCCAATCATTGACCAAGCAAGAATTCAGGGTGATAAGCAGGCTAGAAATCTTGAAGATATAGAAGAAATAATTCTTATTGGGTCAGAGGAATCACAATTTTCTTAACACCATCTCCTCTAAGTATGTTCATAAGCATGCTAACTAAAACCAACTATAAATTGCTAACTCAGATCCACCTTTCTAAAATATATAAAAATGCTTATCGGATGCATCTGGTATTTTAGTGTAACAAACCTCAACAGACTGGATATGGAAACAGCTAAATTTTCGTAAATAATTGACCTACAGAAATCGGATCTCCAATGTACTTGGGAGTTTTATTTTAGAAACAAAAGGAAAGTAGTCTGAAGAGTGTGTATCGCTTTTTTTTTTTCTTTTTCCAATATGCCATTGTTCAAAATATTTAGTACCAAAATGTCATCCTTTTTAAAGCTATTTATCAAGTTTAGACGATGGCACCAATTTAATTTGGTGCGTTGACTGGAGGGTGCCAAACTGGTAGTGCCTTCCGCTTGGAAAAGGCTTAGGCCTGTTTGTGGTGTCTTTCATATAGGATGAGTGGAAAGCTCAAAAACGCTTTCAGTTGAAAACGACAAGGGAGAAAGTGTCTCTTCCTCATGTTGAAAACAACAAGGTAGAGGCGCTTTCTTGCTTTTTTGTATTCCCCGCTTACCATATGTAAGGTGCCAGCCGCCAAGCACTTAAGGGGTTTTGCAACAGAAGACACATTGGTGTGTTTTCCATGGGGAAGGCGCAAAGGTTATGAAACGGTGGCACTGCATAAATAGTTGGAAAAAGATGGTATTTGGTAATGAGTATTTGGAACAATGGCAAACTCCTTTTTTTTTCTCCCTTAACCTTTAACAAAAACTATTCCTAACTAATAACAAAAACTATTCCTAACTAATAAATTCCAACGACTTGATTTCACATATGTTAACTTGAAATCAAACACGTCCTAAGCAATTCAATCATTACTCAGATTAAATTACAAATTTACAATTATATGGTATGTGATAGGCAGGTAAATGAGACCCTGAGAACCAAGGTAACTATGATCTCATCCCTCTTTTAGGGTTTCATTCACCATCAGTTTGAAACCCTTTCATTGTTCAAAATAAAATAAAATAAAAATGGAAAAGAAATCACCCAATTCCATAAGCAACACTCAGAAATCTAAATCACAAGCAAGCCACACATAAAAGTTTCAGAGAGAGAGAGTATCCATACTTATCAATAGCTTCCTTCAATTCATTGGTGGCTTCCTTCGCTTCCTCAAACGTAGGGACACCGTGGAACACCACCCGCGGCATGGGCTCCCCGGCGACCATAACCAATTCGCCTTCATCGCCGAATTCCCAATCGTCTAACTCCCACGAAGCCGCCGTGTGCAGCGGCGCAACCTCGGCAGGCTTGGTTCCCTGAGACGACACAACAGCGGATGCCGGCCGGGATGCGTTCCGCACAGATTGCTCGGTCGGGAGCGACGCCGTAGAACCCCTTAGGCCAGCCCGACCGACGCCGATTCCCGCTATTTTGGCCGCCGTTCTCATAGCTCCTCCGCCACCCATTGTCGGATCACACACGAAGAACACAATAGCGAATAGGGATTTTACGCTGAGTTCACTGCAGTTTTTAAATAGAGAGATTTTGGCTTCGCTTAGTGGATAACGAATAATCGGTGACTGACACGTGTGACATTTCAGTGCCACACTTGCTTGGGGGAAAATCGAATTTAGAGCTTCTCGAGTTGTTTCTTTTTTTTTTTTTAGATGGGCCTAAAGCCTTTTACACATTGCCCCACCCAACATTATTTATGGTTTTAATTCCTCTATAAAGATTCGAACCCGGTGCAGTGTTTATAATTAAATAATTATATAAACAATTATGCTACGTAACCAAAAATTTGTAGTCAATAGTAACCAACAATGTAATAATGGATCATCAAAAATTAAAAAATAAATTATCTATAAAAATAAAATTGATCATTCAAAAAAATAAAATGATCATCTAAAATTTAAAAATTGATTATCCAAACAAATGAAACGGATCATCCAACTAATAAAAAAATAAAGAACAAAAATACATCAACAAAGAATATGAGAATATAAGAGAGATAGAACAAAATGCACCACCGTATTTCCAAAACAATCGTTGCAAGAACATTTATGTTACCTCAACTTCTTCCACCACCACCACCACCACCATCACACGCCGCCACCGCCAACACAAAGGAGAATCTCTATGTTCTTGGAACCCGTCAAATAGGTGGGTTTTCGTGCCAAAGAAAAGCCACAACAACGAAAAATTCAACAATCGTTTTTGGATTCCGGTTCCAACATAGTGGCTAGGAAGCTTTCAATAGGGGCGATGACGGCGGAGTAGAGTTCGGAGAAATAGGGGAAGGTGGTTGGAATGAGAGCAGGATTCTTTATGTTTATGAGGCTTAGGCCTATGAAAAAGAAGGAGAAGGAAGTAGGTTCACGAGCTCTGTTAGGGTCGTTAACATAAACCATACCACATCTCACAAAAACCCCAATTCTAACACCACTGGCGAAACCAAGTTTGGTGTTGTTCTAGTCCTTTGGATTTGCGTGGGTGAGAGAGAGAGCGTGACAAACACACGGAGGAAAAGAGCGTTGGCTTTATTGGTTACCAAGATGTTGTTTACGTATATTTCTTCTTATACAAAATATAAATATTTAGAGTAAATATTTTTTTTCGCTCCTTAACTATTTTTATTTTTGACTTTGTTATCCCTAATAATTCTTAATCCCAAAAACGGTCCTTGGGCAATTAAAAAATTAGACACATCGAACCTTGTTATTGGTGGAAACAAGTTACTAGTACAACGTGTCAATTATATTATTGATGTGACCTAGGCAATACCACATGTGAATGGTTCATCGTAAAAGAGGACACATAAACCCTTTAGACCTCTAAGAAATGATATCGTGCCATTTGTGCTTCTTCTTCAAGTGAACCCTTCCTATTCCTTCCTTGATTAGTCCCCAAACTATCATAAGTATCTCTAACATGCTCATTCTTCCAGGTTTTATAATACCCACAAGTTATCCTACCATCAAGAAGTAGCTTTTAGCAAGAACCTGCAAATAATTGTTGTATATTGAGAAATAAGAGCATGAATAGAAGAAACATAACAGCAGAAACCTAATAAATAATTCAAATGATATACACAATTAAATTAATTGGAACGTCAAATTCATACTTAATTAAAACAACATTAGACAATTGGAATGATACACTACCATTCTTTTCTCTCATTTCTTCTCTAAAATATCACCTCAAAAATACACATTAACCTACAAGTTGATCTCTTTACACAAAACTTGAGTATTGAGTAGCACAACCTTATCATCAATATTATCACATAAAATTTATAGAAAATAATAAATCGAAAGGCATAATCATTAACTAACCACCGAGCGTTGAAGATCAGTAACAACGAAAATTTCTTTAATATTGGTCAAGTTATACAATTCCAACAAATGACCCTTGACACACCCGCTCGGGTGGTGATGCTTTCGTCGTTGTAGTCTGAAAGCACCGCTCCCCTTGCTGGCGATGTCAGGACGTTTTAAAAAGAGGTGTCACAGGGTGCAACCAAAATACCGAGTAGGACTCGGGTCGTTCTGCTCAGGAAGCGAAAGGGAAAGTTTGTTTTTAATTGGGGTTGGTTGCAGTTGAGTTTGTTTGAAAGCATTTCGCAGGTTGAAAGCAGTTGAAAGCAGTAAAAGCAGTTAAAAAGCGGTAAATGATCTGATAATAAAAGGAGTATCCCAGCCATGAGTTGAAATACTATACATCGCTATCATTGCTGCTATGTCCCGGATCGATTATACACCCCTAGGAGGAACCTCTGCACATCCTTGACCAACTAGCTGTGTGGCAAAGAACTTACAATACCGAGTCCAACTCACATAGGTGCAGATGTTGCTTGGAGTTCGTGATTCAGCCCCTAACTCCCAAGAGTACCCGCTGTCACCGGTACAATCCTACTGTCACCAGGACCTCTTGCGCGTAAGCGAAATATGGAGCCTATGATCTATGCCCAGGTACTGACAAACTCTAAAGGATCCCCGCTGTCACCAGGTCAAACCTACTGTCACCAGGTTCCCAAGAACTTGTGCCTGTTGTCACCGTGGCGAACCACGAACGGTAAGGAACTGCCACTATGCTAGCAGGGGTGTCTTACGGATAGCATTACGGGCTTGACCAGTTCCTTCCCCTCTCATCCGTTTGGGACTCGCAGCTCTGATCATTTGCACATTTCACCTCACAGCCGAGACACTATAGGACTCTACTCACTAATTGCGAAAATCATAAAAGCGGGAAAATAAATTGACAGCATAACAGTATGTAAAAATCGCGGTTTGCAGGAAATTAAACGGACAAAATAACGGTAAAGTAAATTGATTGAAATTGAAGTTTGACAGAGTAACAGTAAAAATAAACAAACAAGTAACAAAAATAAAAAGTCTGGCTAGTGAATGGACAATAAAACCTAAAATGGAACCCTAAAAACTAAGCTAAATGTGGAAGTGGGCTCCCTTGAAATGGTGAAAGGCTCCTCTATTTATAGATGCTGGAATTGACCTATGCGTACGCATAGGTGCCGAGATCAGCAATTGGGCGTGCCGCCCACGCTTGGATGCATACGCATGGCTCCATATGATGCGTACGCATAGGCTCCAGCAATGGCCTTTTAGGTTTGTTGCAATCCTTTTGTTCCTTTCGCTATCTCCGGCCACTTCCGCTCCGAACTCTGCCTGCTAAATCCTGAAACACTTAAGCACACATATCAAGGCATCGTGCGGAACGGGAAACAGTTCAAAACACAGTAAATATTGGCCGAAATAGCGGATATTACAATTACAGCCCTAAGGAACTACTAAGTGCAATTTGACCTATTTTTCTAGTGTTTAAGCGATGAATAGGTGACAATTAATCAATTAAAGCAGTAAAATAAACCATGGGAACGGGTTTCATCACCTCCCCACACTTAAATCTTGGCATGTCCTCATGCCCAATTAAATCAAAAATAGATGAGTGAACACCAATGCTATGAAGGAATAATTATTATGCATACATAGAAGGAAATCAAAAACTGTGCAAGAGTGGGCAGAGAGTACTGCAGCAAGTACTAACTCATCCGAATCGTTTAAGCTCAAGGAAAAGATATAATTGATCTCACACAGTGCAAAGGTTCACCAAGCATAGAATCAAGGAATAAGAACCTTACCCGGCCATGTTTACGCTCAGCTCTCGGTGTATCGGGTTAAAAAGGCTCTCAGTTCCCATCCAATTCCTGCTTTTCTTGAGTTGCCTTTCATCTCGTCAGTCCGTGCTGCTGTGTATATCTGTGTAATCATCAGAAAGATCTTTTTGGGCTTGTAATGGGGCTAGGGTGAAGGTTCGGAAGTATTAATTTGGGAAAGGTGCGCTAAAAGTTTGAACATTCTAATTAATCCAAGACACATATCCTGATGTTCTTCACTCTGTTCCCATGTCCCCATTTTGTTTTCATGACATGCACTTCTTCTTTTAATCACATGGCACTCGCATTTGGCATTGTTCTTATGCAGCTTTGCTGCCCGGGGTGGCAAGGGTTCTTTTTCAGAACTTTTCTTCTTTTTAATTCTTCATTCCCTTGCCGTCCCTTTTGATGTTTGTGTGAATGCCCTTTCTTTTTAGTGCTTTAGTGCATGCATGTGCCCTCCAAATGCCTTTGATTTTTCTTTTTGGAGTTCTCCTTTCTTTTCATCCTTCACACGAATGGTTCTTCTTGATTCCCTTTCTTTTCTTCTCTAAAGAATTTAAAACCACCCTGTTAAATCTTGGATCAATCAGAAGATCAAGTAGGGGTTTGCACTGGTTTTTCACTTTTTTAAGGCTTGATGTTTGGCTAAAATAAGAACAAAAGAGATACAAGGCTCAAAGTTCGGGTGCAAAGGATAAATATACAGGGTAAGGCTTTATTTGGTTAGTGGGCTAAAACAAAGAAGGCCTTAAATCATATGAATACACAGAATATAAACAGCAACAGGCATGGAGAATCATGCAAGGCAAAAATCGCAGTCATAGAAAAGGAAATAACACACATGAAAGAAAATAAGTGGTAAAAATGACCACTTCAATTAGGCTCAAAACTCACATGGTTTGTGTGTTCTTTTCCTTTCATCTATGATTGGATGATTATTGCAGGTGTGAAAATCAATTTCGGTTAAAGCATTTTGAAAAATTTTCGGGTAGGTCCCCAAGAAAAGAAAAGCAACAGTTTAAGAAGTACTAATATATAGCATAATATTCGCATTCACAGTCAAGGAAGTCATTAAAGGTAAGCAATTAAACAAACATATACAAAACAACTACGATATAGTCTATGATCAGATAGAGTATAGGTCAAAGAGTTGGAAAATGATGACCCCTTTTTATTTCCATGCCGCTTACCACAGATATCCACCCCCTCCCCACACTTGAAAATTGCACGGTCCTCTGTGCAAAGGGGAGAGTGATATCATGTCTAGATTTCTGCTGGAGGTAGTCCTTGGTTGGGTTCAGCAGGGCCCACGTCTGGCTCATTCCTGCCCCAGTTCAGAAGTGTGCTGTCGAGACCCCATTCCCCGGGCATCTCTGCGGCTTCATTGTCTGACTCGGCGTCCAGCATTGCCCAGAGTGCGTCATATACATCATTCTTGGGGAGGTCCACTTCACCTCCGACTTACACCACTAGCTCTGCTTCGTTTTGCTCCAGATTAGTGTCCTCTTTCTGCACCGAGTCATCGCTTATCTCGATGACCACTTTTCCTTTCGACACTGGTTTAGTGACACTGTATAGCACGACTAGTCTGCAGGATCACCTACATGAAGTCCTAGTGTCCTTTCTGGAGGAGCTCTATCCCGCCATCCTAAAGTTTTGTCGTTTCTTTGGCGGAAGAGTTGACGTGTTTGTCTCTTTCACTGGAACGTCTGGTGCTGGAGTCGGTATATGCATGACTGTGTTTGACCGCAATGCCGCGAGTCTGGGTGAGGCTCGCGTAGGGGGTTGACACAACTTACCCTTTCCCTTGGCCAAAGAGGCAGACCTTGTGCGCACCATCTGCAATAAGTGTTCATACCAGGCAGTTCAGTATAATAAGGTCTTTTGATATGCACTCTTGATAATATGTTCATGTATGCATCCATGTTATTAATCAAAAGCACTATCTAAAACCTATAAACATGCTATTTTACACCCAAAGGGGATATCTTTATGTTAAAATGCATGTTAGCTACCATGCATTTCATCATACAAAATTAGAGTATGTGGTGTTCAACATGGAAATAAGCATATAAGCAGGCAAGGGATCATTTCGTTACTAACCTATTCTTACATAATCAAAAACTATACATTTATTCACAACTAGCTACTCCTAATATCTACTATGTGTGGACACTAATTAATTAAAACTAATGACTACTACTATTACTAAGTATCATCATGTGACATCATGAAGAATAATTAGAAGAAAGAAATGATTGGAAGCATGAAGAAAGGAAGCATTTAATGAGGTAAGGGAAGAGAGAATCTTACTTGAAATGGAGGAATGAAGAGTGAAAGAGGAAATGTATGAGAGTGAGTGTAAAAGTGAGTGAGAATGGGGTCCTTTTATGGACCCCTCTCTTTTTTCGCTGTCAGCACTCGGATGCGTACGCATAGGGTGAATGCGTACGCATCAATGTGACTGTGCAAATTCTTCTCCTCGAGAAGATGTTGCGTGCGCATGGGGGTGTGGTGGTGCGTACGCATCACACCCCTTTTTTTTTGAACAACCTTTAACCTAGTCTAATTATGCTCTAACAATTATTGTAATTAATCAAGCTAATATGCATAGAGTTAGACAGAGTATAAGGTTAAAAAGATGTTACCATGGTGGGTTGTCTCCCACCTAGCACTTTTGTTTAACGTCCTTAAGTTGGACGAGTCAGTGTCAGCTGGCATCACTTCCATTTAGAGTTATTCTTCACCAAGTGAGCATCAGCTCCCATCTTCTGGCGAAGACATCTTTTTAGTCCTTTGAGTTTCCTGAACAATTCGCTAAGGCTTGAACATGTGATCCGTGCTTCGTCCATTTCTTCTCCTGTTTTTCCTCTCCTCTTCTTCCTTTGATTTCTTCTTATCTTTCCCTTTTCTGTTTTCTTCCTTTTGGGTTTTGATCCTTCACTCTTCCTTATCCCTTTTCTCTTTTCCAAGGTTAACAGCGCTTTCCTTTTCTTATCTTTCCTACTTTTGGCTGTTGGATTCTTAAGCTGCTGGTTTTTCTTGTCAGCTTCTTCTTCTTTACGCTTCCTCCTTTTCTTTGCCTTCCTCTTTTCCTTCTTCTTCCTCTTATCGATTTTCAGCTGGTGAAGACCCTTCTTTCAGGTTCTGATGAATCGTCGAAATGGAAGATTTCCATTTTGCTTCCTACCTCGAAGGTAAAGATCTCTTCATGATAGTTCAACTTGAATCTTCCTGATTTCAAGAAAGGTCTTCCCAGGAGCACTTGGGGTATACCCCCATTGTTCTTCTTTCCTGGTTTGATCACGTGGAAATCTGTTGGGATTATCAATCCTCCTATCCTGACCTTCACATCTTCTGCAATTCCCACCACTGATACGACACTGGCGTCGGCGTTGGTAAAGATCTCCTCAGTTTTCTTGAGTGGTCCAAGCCCTAAAAACTTGTAGAGCTCGTATGGCATTACGCTGCTACATGCTCTAGGATCACACAAGCATTCACGCACTACTGCGTGCTTGATCTTACACGTTACCAAGCATGGGCCAGGATCTTCACACTTAGCAGGAATCTCCTCCTTAAATCTTTTGTTGTTAAAGAGGGTGGCAATGAAGAAGGTTTTATCGGCTTCATTATCGGTTTCAACTTCTTCGATTTCGTCCTCTACGTCGCTCTCTTCTTCTGACTGGCTATCGTCACTCTCTTTTTCCTTCTCTTGAGCTTCGTACAGTTCGACTAGTAAATCATACAGCCAATCCCCATTTTCCTCTTCTTCTTCAGATTCATCCTCATCTCCATCAGAATCTTCTTCATTTTCTTCCTCACCTCCGACCCTGTATTCTTCAGAATCGTCATTATATCCCTCTTCGGATTCGACCTCGCTTTCTTCATCATCCGAGTCTGCAAGTTGTGCTATGAGGTCGTAAAGAGTATATCTTTTCTTCCCAATATCGCCTATATATATCCCTCTCTTCTTTTTCTCGTGTTGTAGCACATTTATGCCGCTTTTCAGGTTTTGAGAAGGTTGTGCTGGGGTGTATTTGCTGCTGGTGGAGGCACTTGAGCTGGTGGATTGGTTGTATCCTGCATCATTTCGTATAGCTTGGATATATGCTCTACTATTCTTTTCTGTATTTCCTTAATTTCTTAGTTTCCCCTTTGGTAGATTTGCATGGCTTCTTCAATGCTGAGTGGAGGATTATTGGATGGATAAGGTTGTTGACGATTGTGTGGTGGTTGATATCGGACATTCTGGTTATTCAGAGGTTGACTGTAGGTATACGGTTGTCCCTGTTGGCCTTGCTGCTGTGGGGGTGGATTTCCACGAATGGGTTGATTATCTCGCCACCCTTGGTTACGGTACTGCCTATTATATGAAGGGTTTGCAGTAGGTTCAAAAAAATCTTGTGTGTCAGCTATCGTATTATCTTCCTGAAGTTGTGAGCATTCGTCCGTATAATGTGAATCGCATGAACAAATCCCGCAGTGCCTGATGGGTTTCATGTAGGCATTATTGGAGTTCTACTTCAGATTGGTTGTGTATGCCTGTTGACCATCTTTTATATCCTTAACCATGGCCACTACTTCCGCTAGAGTTTTTGCCAGCATGTCTAATTCAGATGTTGCGACCTCGTGTACTCCCCTGATCTTTGCTCTTATGCTGAAGTGCTGATTGGCATCAGCCACTGTTTCTATCATCTCCCATGCCTCTTCTGGCGTCTTGTTCATCAAAGCTCCTCCACTAGAGGTGTCAATCATTGCCTTATCAGTGGGTGTCAATCCTTCGTAGAAATAGTTGATAAGCAGGAAATCGGATATCGAATGATGGGGGCACGAAGCGAGGAATTTCTTGAATCGCTCGTAGTACTCGTGCAGAATTTCCCTGTGGAGTTGTGCAATTCCCAAGATTTCCTTTCTGATAGTGTTCGTCTTGGAAGGTGGAAAGTACTTTTCCAAGAACCTCTTCTTGAAGGTTGACCAATCAAAAGTTACATCAGCAGGCAGTGTATGGTACTAGTCTTTCGCCCTATCATCCAAAGAGAAAGGCAGAGCGAAAGCTTTCACTGCGTCGACATCACCACCGGTCCTTCTACTGGTGGCACAGATAACCTCGAAGTTCTTAATGTGCTTGATGGGGTCTTCACCCGGTCTGCCACAGAATTTCAGCAAAGGGTTTATCAGTCCGGACTTGAGTTCAAAGTTGGCATTTAATTCAGGAAATCGGTTGGGCTGGTTGTC
>JASCZI010120959.1:0-19930 GCA_036250425.1 Stylosanthes scabra | reverse complement strand
AGATCTCTCAATCTAATTAATCTAGCCCTAGACAAGTTAAGAACACCTCTCAGTGATTCTAAACTATTGGGATGATGAACAGAAAATTAAATCATGCATAGAAGATAACTGAAAATACCTCAATGAATTAATAATCGAATGTACACAGTTGACTACCTCATGCTGGGTGAACAGAGCTCCTCACCCTTAATAATGGAGTAGTTTAGCCTTCCATAATAAAAACTAGATCTAAGAAATTATGAAAAGTAAAATCTGTGCTAAGTGTCTAACCCTAGGTGGTTAAATCACTCTTTATACCTATCCTAATCTAAATTCAAATTCAAATTAAAATCTAATCATATCCTAATCTAATCCTAATCTTATTTCCTAAAATTACAAGTCCTTATCTTCTTCTCTTAATCATCAATCAATCTTCTCTTCAATTTTCCAATTATGCCCTTGATTGGTGGATGGAATTGAGGCCTAACAACTTGGATTGAATTGCTTTTAATAAGAACTAGACGTTGTTGATCTTTGCTTCCCACGTACAACGTCTCCCTCCCACGTATAACGTGGGGTTGCTGCCTCAATTTGCTTCTTTGGACGACATAGCTCACGTACAACGTGGAGAGCACACATAATACATGTGCTCTCTGTCAATTTTGGCTTCTTTGGGATTTAATTCCCACGTATGACATGAGAGCCCCCACGTATAACGTGGGCTCTCTGTCCAATTTGGCAAATTTCTCTTCTAATTCCCACGTATGATGTGAGAGTGTGGCGTATTACGTGTGCTCTCTGCCCAATCTTGCCATTTCAGTTTTAATTCTCACGTATGACATGGGCTCTCCACGTTATACGTGGAGCTCAACACTTAGAAAAATCTCTCTTTTCTTCTCTGCTTCGTTCTCCTCTCTTCAATCCTCTTTGTTTGTTCTTTAATCACCTAAAATCCTTTGTGAATCACTCTATAAACATAAACAAAACTCAAAAGAACATCAAGTTTGTTTGATTGACAAATTGAGAGTATAAATCACAAGAATAATCATATAATTAAAGAGGAATTGAAGCTAAAAACAACCCAAGATGCACACACATCACTCACATAGGTGCAGGTGTTGCTTGGAGTTCGTGATTCAGCCCCCGACTCCCAAGAGTACCCGCTGTCACCGGTACAATCCTGCTGTCACCAGGACGTCTTGCGCGTAAGCGAAATATGGAGCCTATGATCTATGCCCAGGTACTGACAAACTCTAAAGGATCCCCGCTGTTACCGGGTCAAACCTGTTGTCACCAGGTTTCCAAGCACTTGTGCCTGTTGTCACCGTGGCGAACCACGTACGGTAAGGAACTGCCACTATGCTAGCAGGGGTGTCTTACGGATAGCATTACGGGCTTGACTCGTTCCTTCCCCTCTAATCCGTTTGGGACTCGCAGCTCTGGTCATTTGCACATTTCACCTCACAGCCGAGACACTATAAGACTCTACTCACTAATTGCGGAAATCATAAAAGCGGGAAAATAAATTGACAGCATAACAGTATGTAAAAATCGCGGTTTGCAGGAAATTAAATGGACAGAATAACAATAAAGTAAATTGATTGAAATTGAAGTTTGAGAGAGTAACAGTAAAAATAAACAAACAAGTAATAAAAATAAAAAGTCTGGCTAGTAAATGGACAATAAAAACTAAAATGGAACCCTAAAAACTAAGTTAAATGTGGAAGTGGGCTCCCTTGAAATGGTGAAAGGCTTCTCTATTTACAGATGCTGGAATTGACCTATGCGTACGCATGGAGGCTTCATATGCGTACGCATAGGTGCCGAGATCAGCAATTGGGCGTGCCGCTCACGCTTGGATGTGTACGCATGCCTCCATATGATGCGTACGCATAGGCTCCAGCAATGGCCTTTTAGGTTTGTTGCAATCCTTTTGTTCCTTTCGCTCTTTCCGGCCACTTCCGCTCCGAACTCCGCCTGCTAAATCCTGAAACACTTAAGCACACATATCAAGGCATCGTGCGAAACGAGAAACAGTTCAAAACACAGTAAATATTGGCCGAAATAGCAGCTATTACAATTACAGCCCTAAGGAACTACTAAGTGCAATTTGACCTATTTTGCTAGTGTTTGAGCGATGAAGAGGTGACAATTAATCAATTAAAGCAGTAAAATAAACCATTGGAATGGGTTTTATCAACCCTATTTTGGAACAGTCATGTTATGGATGAGTTCATTCACAGCAGCACTCACAACAAGAAAACAGTATTTCAAGATTTGGCCATGAACAATTGGCTTGAGAGGTAACAAAACAAGATTATTAGAGGAAATAAATATTGAAAAAAATCTTATTAAAGATAAAACAAGTTAAAGATCGAAATAAGAAAAGTCCAAATCAAACAATTAAACACTAATGAAGCAAAGAAGAGCTCAGGTCAAACAATTAAACACCAATGCAGCAAAGGATGTCAAATTTGTAAGTTAGGCCAGTACCAAAATATTAAAATGGTATCTTACCATGACTTGAAGATCATTTAAATTCAATAATAGCAAGCGAGTATAACATAAAAATATCACTGGCATCACACAATAATTTCAAAGTAGTGCATCAATTTCACTCTAATTTATCCATCCTATTAGAATTGCATCAAATCAAGTAAAATTCAAGTTGAATCATTTCATTGAACATGTTGTGTGCTATTAATATTATAATGAATTAAGAAAATTTTAAAGAAAATGAAAATCTGCATATGCACTGTTACAAAAGAGAACATACAAGCCCTAAACTATTCAGTCTTGTGAAAAGCAAGCTAGATACGAGGGACTTTTTATAACTGATGTGTTGTGTGGCGTGGGACTCCTCTTCAACTCACGGTGGCAAAGATTGTAATTGTGGTGCTAGCTAGTTGAACATGAGGTTAGAGCTTGAGTGCCTAATGTGTTCTGTTTGGGGGAAATTAGAAGAAAAAGAAAAAGAAGAAAAGGTGACTTGTTAGAGACACAGTACGGTGGAGATCCATGACAAAAGTGGCGGGTGAAGTCAGAACCTGGAATTTTGATTTGAGTTTTAGTCATTTCAGCTAGCTTCAAAATCAACTGCGACACCGTCACGTGCAACGGCATCGTGCACATGCCAGATCTACAAGTCACCCACGTGCAACGACGTACTTTATATGCACCATGCATGATCCATGGTAAATACTCACGAATCTCTAAAATTCAATTAGACATAATACTTAGAAGGATTCCATGAATTAAGTGTATTTGTCTAATACATATGACACTTTCACAGATTATATACAAACATTTTAGGATAAAAGAGCATAAAAATTAAAAGATGACATTTTGATAATATTTTGACTCAAATGTTAATTGGGTAAATTGCCCATAATAATAACATCACTTATATATTAATTAGACAACACTCATTGCTTATTCCAACGATAACAATATAACAATATATATGATTTATGAATGAAGGTGTGCAAGGGTTTCATTTTCATGATGAATTTGAAAGAGGAAAAAGTGACGAAAAATAAAAAGATTTTATATCTACATAAAAAAAATAAATTTAATTTTTCAATTTAATTATTTTACAAACAAATCATTTGTAATAATCTTCATACAAGTGGTTCTATTTATTAAGCTTAAATTATACACTTGGTCTTTATAGTTTTAGTAAAATTCAAATTTAGTCTCTATAGTTTAAAAGTTTGTAACTGAGTCGCCCAAGTTTAGTGGATGCGTACACACTTGCAATAGAATTGACTCCCAAGTTTTTCTTCGTGATTTCCTCGTTCTTTTCACTCTTTTTAGCCACTTTCTTTCCGATCTTTGCCTATTTAAACCTAAAACAGTTGAACAAACATATCAAGGCATCGAGTGGAACGGGAAACGGATGAATTCATAGCAGAAATTGGCTAAAATAGCATATATTTACTATTTTCCTAAGGAGTGATTATTAACGAACGTGCTCATTTCACAAGTTTTTAAGTGATTAGAGGTTGATAATTTGCTAAATTAAAGCATGAAATAATCCATACAAAATGGGTATATCATTTACTAACTTGGGCGTCAACGATTCCCTCTTAACTTGTTTTGAAGATTTTTGTAATTCAAGTAATTAACAAGCACATGATATGTGCATTTTTTTTAGGTGACATAGCTAGAATAGTCATCATTGTTTTTTTTATTATTATTATGCTTATGATATTATGTTTGGTTTATTTAAATTTTGATGAATGACTAAGTAGGTGTGGTATACCTATTTTAGTTAATATGCATGCTTTGATAAACTTATTTTAAATAAGGGGAATAAACATGATTTATTACTTTCCTAAGTCCTTTTTGATAATGTCAAAAGGAGAAAAATAATTGAGGATATTAGAGTTGTTTTTCAATTCAAAAATTGCTTTTAGCTTCCGCAAAAATATATCTTGTTTGATATTGGCTTTTCTCTGATTTTGATATGCACCCATTAAGGGGGAAATATGCAATAGTTTAGGGGGAACTCTTGCAATATTTGCAAAAGTTTTTCGAAAAGTTTTATAACAAGTGCATATTTCATGGATTATCAAACATGTTGCTTTCAAATCTTTCTACTAAAATTAATATGCTAAAAAATGTTTGTTATTATTAAAAAAAGGAAAATTGTACACCATGTTACAATATATATGTAAAGATTTTTTGTTTAGGTTTTGATGAACAATAACCATCGAAGATTTGAGGATTCTTTTTTAAAGCAAAACAACAACGAAAAGAAAACAAAGTCAGTGACATTGAAGATGTTCTAGTGTCTTAGAACTTAGGTAAAATTCTTTTAAAGAACCAAAGTTATATATCTCTCTCACACACACCAGAAAATATTTTAAAGATAACGTTTTGATAGAAAATGTTTTAGATCAAAATGTTTTATGAAAACTCTAGCAAAAAATGTTTGGAAACTTGTTTTCAAAGTTAAGAACCTTTGGGAATTGATTATAACATATTCAGAGTCAATTATTTGATGAATAAAACGTTTTTGAACTATTTTTTCTATGAGTATCGATACAAAAGTGAAGAGTATCAGCACTACCGTAACAACGTAAAATGTATCGATACTGTAACTTGAGTATCGATATTACTATTCACGTGAATAGTAAACAATGAACGTAACTATTCCCAATAGGTAGTAAATAGTGAACAGTGAACAGTAAACGTAGTACTATTCCTAATGGCTAGTGAATCGTGAATTGCTTGAGATGTCTATAAATTCATGTTTTGGAGCTCATTTAAAAACACAACACTTGCTCTAAATCTTCTTGATATTATACTTCAATTTCTAATCATTTCAAAGTGATTTATTCACAAATTTGAGAGATATTCATCATTTGGTTCATAGTGCTTCATTTGTAATCATAACACTCTTTTTTGAGAGTTACCAAATTTTGTATTCTATCATTGAGTGGTCTTAGAGTGTGATTCTCTAAGGTTGTGAGCGTTGATAAACACTATAGTCAGTAAGATAAACACTTAAGGGAAATCTTGAAGTTGGGATTATATCGAGTGGAGTGGGTTATCTTGTGATATAGTGAGGTGTTAGATTCAAGCTCTTGTTGTAAATGGTTTATCAAGCACCTTGAAGTTTGGTGATTAGTGGAACTTCTCAATTGCGATTGGGAAAGAGTGGACGTAGGCAATCGTTGTGCCGAACCACTATAAATCTTGTGTATCGTATCTCTGTCCTTAATCTTTTACTTTATTGTTATTTATTTTTTATAAGTGTCTTGAAAAGTAAAGGATCCTTGTAAGTACTTAAGAATTGACTTAAGCCCTTTGAAAAATACTAGTACAAGCATTTGAGTTGTTTAAATTCAAAGTAATTATTCATTGTTGTTTGAATACTTAATTCACCCCCTTCTTTAGTATTCGTGCTTGTTGACTAACAGCCCGATCATCATGCTAAAGGGTTTTCGCACTGAATTGATAGATTTGTCCTTATTTATTCACTCAACCCTAATGCATACGTCAATTGATTTTTCTTGGCTACGTTTTTTCTTATGTAGTCCCATTGCCACAACTTCATCAACAATCCAATTTTCTTTATCTTTTTCGAATTCAAATATACCCGTTGATTTCGGTACCTTCTCACCGTCCTTAACAACATCTTCTTCTGGTTGCTTCTCACTCGCTTTTTTCAAACCCTTCTCTGAGACAATATTTGAGGAAACAAGTTCACCCTTATATGCAGCACACTTATGGGTCACATGTCCATAAGATTGTGTTTGATTAGTGGGTGTATCCATCTAATATAAAGACAGGGTGGTACACGTATAACGTTTGGTTAGTTAAGAAAAAATATTGTAAGACATGGGTAGACACGAGTATATATAAATACACAAATTTTATCTACTACCTAAAAGCTCATACACGGAGAAACATTATTTGAGATATAACCTATTTTCATTTTTAACCTTTTTTCTTTTTTTCCCCTAAAAATCATAGTATATCGTCTCTCATTCATCCTTCTTCCTTCTTTTCCCATTCTCTCTCTCCCTTTCTCCCTTACGCGTTACGCTCTTCTCCATCTTTTCTCCTTCTCTTGTTAGCATCCACTCCTGCCGTGCTTCCTCTCACTGCCGCACTCTCTTCCTCACATTTAGGTTCATTTTCTTCCTTTTTGCATATCTTTATTATGTAATTATGATCTACTCCTCAATTCCTTTGTCATATTGTTGTCCCTTTTTTTTGTTTTTTGAAAAAACAAATGGTGTTCTTTTCTCTCTATTTCTTTTTTCTTCCGAGAGATTGCTGTAAAATTTCTTAACTTCTTTTATTTATGGCAAAATGTGTATGTGCGTGATGGTGAATCTATGTTGGTAGAGGCGGTGACAACACCATAGCAACAATGTGGGATGAGTTTTTCTTTTTTTTTTATTCAAAAAAAAAATTATTAGACAAGATATAGAGACATTTCAAACTTTTAGTGTGTCTTGTTGAATGTTTAAATGAATACAATACATATACACCAATAATTTGCCTCTATATTTTAGTGTCTATGTCTTTATGTTTATTTCTAAGAATATATAGACCTAATCAATGTTATGCAAGTATTTATTAAGTTCAATCTTCTACATAAATAAGATCAATTTGAACACAAGTACGTGTAAACTTGCCGCGCTCGGCCGACTTGGTTGCCAAATCAATCTTTATCGGAACTCCTACGGCAGCAACAATATCCATCATCATCTTTTCACGAAAGTACCAATTCTCAAATAGATCAAATTTCACTAAAAAAAATAATCGTAGGCCACATCTAGAACGTCAAAGCCACCTTGATGGGGAAATAATAAAATAAAGTGACGGGAAAGCGGAAGTAAAAAACGAGGAATCCACTCCCATTCCGCAAATTAAGGCTGCTTCCTGAGCAAATTAATTAATATAATATTGCAATGGTGATGATTTTCACTCTTGAATCTCTTACCCAAATATAACCAGAAAAAATGGAATCCTAAACCATTGTTCATTGATATTCCAAATAGGAGGCATGCAGCTGGGTTGCTAGTTTTCCGACCTTTCTGACTCCAAATAATGCAGCCGTTACTCTCCAAACATATTTTACTCCCTCTTTCAATGCATAGTACATTGTCTTTTCCTTCGCATGGTGAATTGACCAAAGTACCCTTCTTGTGATCTAACCAGGGTTAATTTTCCCTAAATCATGATACATATGTCTTGCTTTATTTGTTAGCCTCTTGATTATGTTTCTTTCTTATTGCACCAACTTTGGTTTTGGTGATTGATAATATCTTCCTGTCCATTTCCATGATGCAACCTGACTAAACAAATTGGACTGCCAGTTCATCTGATTGGGCCACATTGTTCCCATAAATTATTAAACATTATTGCTTCTCTGTATTTTGTGTGAATTTGACTACTGTTCTTTCTTTTTATACATATAACATGATATACAACTGTATCCCATAGTGATATATATACATGGCGCATTCATTGTTCTAAAAGGAAAACTTTATTTTGCTTACATACTCTTTAACATGTAAAATAGAATCATGAAAGCAGTCAATTAACCTATAGACTACCAAAAATTGATTTAAACAAATTCAGAGGAATTGAATTACAATAATATATATGTTTCTTCTTATAATATTGGAGGTGCTATATATATTATTTTAATTGCTTTTACTTTGGGAGAATGGCAAGGCAACTAACAATTATTAGGGCTGTATGCAATTATTTAAGTATATAGTAATGATGCTTGGAACTTTCAAGATAAGTTATAAACATAAACATATACATCAAGCAAGCCAACGACAAACTAAATTTATAAGCACAGAAACAATTAACGTAGATTTGTATTGTTTGAATCAGTTTGAGTATATTGTAGCAGAGTATAATGGTACACAAAAGTAAATAATATCTAAACATTATGAATGAAAATAAACAATCACAAATATAAGGAAATACAGATTAAATAATTAAAAGGAAATTAGAAAAATACGAGGAGAATACAATAAGTAAAAGGAAAAATATAGATAATCAATATTTTTCTAACCAACAAACCAACCAACAAAAAATAGAACATCCGTGATATTTTTTATAGAACGTCCACAATAAAAGAAATAGGACATCCAAAACCTAAAGCAACCAACAATCAACAAAAGAAATAGAACATCCGAAACCTATAAATAGAACATCCAAAACCTAAAGAAATAGAACATCCAATATAAATTATTGACTAATTTTTTGGTTACCTAGCATTATTGTAAATAAAAATTGGCCGAAATAAATTTTACACATGCAGTTTTATAATATCAGATGTATGAATTTTAATGTTATATTTGCGATAAATAAAATTTTAAATAAATACTCAAATTAGTTGCTAAGAAATTTCAAATTAGAAATTTGATTTTTTGGGATTACTCGAACGGGTATAATAAATTGATCCATTTGTCGTTTTCAATCAAATTTTTTAATATCCGTGTTAAATAAATAAGTTCTTGAAAAAAATTTATAAGATAATTAAATTAAGAATATCATTATAAACCAATTAATTACACAAAACAATCCTTATAAATAAAAAAATATAAGAATTTTATTTATATATTAAAATCAGTACCATGTATTTAATATAAATATATCGATAGTTTTATTATTTTTAATATATATTTTTTATTTAAAGGTATATTATACACTAATAATAACTCATTACAGTGACTGTTTTTATTATGCTGCATCATGACCCAAAAATTATTAGAGACCAATACCTCCGAATTTTATTATTTCCTAACAAGGACCTGATGCAATTATTATTCTCCATGGAATAATTTCTCACGCCTTAAACGATTCTCCTAATCACACAAAACACGATAACACAAATGACAAAACACAACCAAAGTCACCAACCAACCAAGGGCAATATGGTAATAGTTCCACAAGAAACGCATGCATAAGCATAAGCATAAGCATTACCCTTTTTCTTAAAAACAGTCTTTCCATTTTCCCAACCCCCCTAATCAGTCTTCATTCTTCACTCACTCTCCTCCTCGGATCCCTTCTCTTTTTGGCCAAACCAAAACAATAAAATAACAATGGCACCACCCAAACTCCTACTCTCCGTCTCTCTCTTGTCTCTAATAATACAACTCTCTCTCTCCTCCTCCTCCATTCACAGCCTCCTCCGTTCAAAAGGCCTGCCAGCTGGACTCCTACCTGAAGAAGTGAAGGCCTACAACTTCTCCGAAAATGGGCGCCTGGAAGTGTTCCTTGACGCGCCATGCCTGACCAAGTACGAGAACAGGGTGTACTTCGAGACCGTTGTAACTGCAAACCTCACCTATGGAAGCCTCATTGGTGTTGAGGGTCTTCAGCAGGAAGAGCTCTTTGTTTGGTTGCCTGTCAAGGACATAATTGTAAATGACCCTTCTGATGGTTTGATACTCTTTGATATTGGTCTTGCTCAGAAACAACTTTCCAGGTCCCTCTTTGATGTTCCACCTCGCTGCAAGAATAATCAAACTGGAGGTAATAATTTATTAATTACACTAAAATTTGGTATATATGTTTAACCAAACTACTAACATTTCGATAGTTTATTGGGTAATTTTGTCTTATGTTTGGGTAATTTATTCTATAACTCTAGATATGCATATCTATTTTATCCAACTAAGTCAAATTAATTTAAATAAAAGACTATTTCGATATCAAATAAAAATTTATTTTGATATTATTTTTTATGTTATTCAAAATTAAAATAATCTTTTATTTAATATAAAAATAAATAATTTTATTGATATTGAATAGTGTTACCAGAATTTATATATTTTGTGATTAGAACTGTGGCGATTGAATTTTTTTTTTACTGTGATAAAGGGCAGTTTACTCAATTAATTATATAGGCACTTTCTTTTTGTTTTTATTTTGCTCTGTTTTTTTGTTCTTAATACTTGTAAACAGTAAATTTTTTTCTTTTTTCTTTAATGGAGATAGATCTGCCACGATCTACCACCTTTTGCATTCCTGCAAAGTCTTGGGACCAAAGTTCATAATTATGATCCATGATACTGGGTCCATTTTGCTTATACTTGAAACAATTGAAACTTGTTTTCATTTTTTTTTTCCTTTTCAATTATGTATTTGTGTCTCTTTTTACTAACTTTGTTTGAAAATGTAAATGAAAATGAAAATTAATAAAGTCTACCGTTAATTGAAATTTAGGTGAGGTTTAGTGGAAAAAAAAGTGTACAGACGCATTTTTTTTATAAATGAAAAAACTATTATTAATTGTTATATATATATATATTAAATCATTGTGGGGTGTGCCATTTTGTATTGTGATTTTGAGGGATAGAAACGGCTTTTATTGTGATAATTTCGTTGCTTACTGGCTGAACTTTTGTACCATTCCAAATCACAGACAAAACAAATTAAGAACAGGAGGGAAAAAAAAGCAAGAAAGAAAAACAATTGAGGAACCTTCCCAATTCCCATTATGAGAAAACACACACATTTATATACAAGGCTAATAAAAATAAAACAATTATTTTACATAATAATATGTGTCAGATTTCCTGTGGGTTCTGCAGCATCACTGTAATGTGTTTGAAGCCAGATATGCCGAGCCATGAGGGGTGTCTAGGTGGGGTGGGACGATGGGTGTTTCAATTATTAATTATGGATTTTATTAATTTTTTGTAGTTACTTTCTTGTTCGTTTGTCCCCCATTTTTTTCAACTTTGTTTGCATGATTTTTCAAAGGCTAAACAAAAAAGTCATAGGGAAAAAAAAAGATTTCTTTCTGCATTTTTTTTCTAGCGTCCAAAAATTATAGCATCCTCCTCCAATTATAAATAGAATTTGAGAAAAAAATGTCCCTTCAACTATTTAAACTTTTGGGGTATTTTATCACATTATAACTATTTATGTATTTTCAGATTTTCTTAATATAATATTAAAACTTTATAATTTTAAGGCCTAGAATTTTATCTTTAAAAATTTATGCAAATCCAAAAGAAAAAAAAATCTTATGCAAAGAGACCTGTAAAAATATAATCATTTATATGATAATGATTTTTTTTAGGGGTAAATTATCAGTATCGGTTTCTTTTCAATGACTAAATTAATGGTTTACCTGTTTTTCCATCGTTTCTTTCAAAGGCTTGAGACTAATTGTGTGACTGTGCATGCAGGAGCGTTGAGGAATCATGTGAGGAAGGAGAAAGGATTCGAGGCCCTGAGATAAGACCAAAAAGAAAATTTTAAAAAAACCAAGAAAGAAAAGAAAAGAAAAGAAGAGAGAAAGGTGCATGCCACCCTGTTTTCAGGCTTCAGATATTGTCTTTTTCTATGTCATGTTTATAATATTTTTAGCATTGCAATGCAATTACAGTGATATAGGTGTTTGTAGCGTAGAAGGGTGAGGATGGTGAGAGGGAGAGAGAGCATGTAAAAATGTGGGGGAGAGCCTGAGAGAGGGACCAAAAATGGATGGAATCTGATATATGCTAATGAGATTTACAAGTTCTAATATTCTAACATTTTTGTTGTTATTTTTCTTTCTTTTTTTATTTATTTATTTTACTCTCAACTTGTTCAGAGTTGTTTGAACATTAATCTTAAAAAGATATGGTAAGTGCCAAAGTAGATAGCGTTACACTATTGGAATTGCTTTACATTGAAAAAGTCATAGTAGATAGCCTTCGGCTAAAACTACACTTTATTATGTTATTTTAATTTAAAACTCTGTTAATTTTGGAAACTGAAAAGTGAAAAGCATGAAATTAACTTAAGAAAAAAATTAGACATAAAAAAAGAAGAGAAAATTACCATTTGTAATCCTAATGCTATATTTTGTAGGAAGTAAGTAAATAGAGAAAAAATAAGTTGAAACGAAAAGAGGAAGAGAAAAAGAGTGGAGTGAAAGTTTAAACCAACTTTTCTTCCATTTCTCTTCATAATGGGAGGAAAATTTTTTTCGTGAATCTCATATTTTTTTATTTTTCTCCTAATTTTTTTTTATTTTTTTTTTAAACCAAATAAGAGAAGTGGTATTTAACTTTCTTCCATCAATTTTTTCTCCATTTCATTTCAAATAAACAAAATTAAAAAGATTATAACGCACAAAACTTGTTACAAAGAATATAAGGTACTTTATCGAAGAATAATGTCACACGGGCTAAAATTTTGGTGGATAGAAAGTACGTTTAAATTTTTTGATATTAGTTTTCTTAGAGTTTCGATTTGATTAAAAAAAAAACGTTGATTTTTCTAAATTTAAAAGTGAAATGTGGAATTTATGGCATAACAGCATAAGCATACAGAACTATTCTTAGAAAAAATGATTGGACAAGTCGAAATAATATTCTTGTATTTCTTTTTTTAAAAAAAAATCAATTTCATTAGGAATATGCTAATTGTCCCTTTTTAATATATATACGTGGCAAAGGAATCATCAAATTTAAGATACTTGAAAGAGAAAAAGGTTCTTTCTCCTTCGGATCCAGAATGTTGATCGATGAATGATAGTAAAATTGATGAGCTTTAATTTGTTTTTACAATATTAGGAAATATACAAGTTATTTTTAATATATCTAACAAATTTGGTATGTTCCATGTAAATTTTTGGAAAAGTACATATTCTAATTTACGCTAATTATAGAAAAAAGATTTATAAGTTGATTGCTTTCCATATTTTTTTTCTGATTGGATCGGCAACCAAATTACATAATTGCCAAGGTGCTTTTCTTAACTTTTTCATCATATTCTTTCTAATTAAAATAAGAAAAAGAAAATTAGAAAAGAATTGAAGATGATTGGGGATGAAGGTTGGGTTGGATTGAGTCCGTGGGGACTTTACGTTTTCACGCGGGAATTGATGGCCACTAACGAGGGTAGTAAGGTCACATTTTAAAGCATGATTTTGTTAATACCTAAAAAAAAACATGATTTTATTTGTGGGTTACTCAAGTTATTAAGTCACTTGTTTACCTTAACTTAATGTTGAGATTTCAAAGATCAAGTAGTTTATATCGCAATAGCGATAAATTTTTAAATAAAATTAAAATTCATTATGTATTAGTCTTTAATATGTTAAATTAGGAAATACCATAAGAAAAAAAAAATTCTTAATTATAAAATCAAAAACAAAAAAGAATGATAGCTTTGCTGATTTGGGTGTTCCCACCACGCTGCCTTCCAAGCCTCTACTCTATTTTAAGTTTTGACGATTGTTTTTTTTATTTTTTTTATTTTTCTTTTGAGCCTCAATTCTCACAAGCCTTTTTTTAAATATATAAATAATGTTTTTTTTTAATATAAGTTTGGAATATTTATAAAGACTTATGAGAGGATTTTTTATAAATAAAAAATTGAAAAATGCAAACATAGGCATCACGGGTGAAATATACTGAATCTGATCAAAATTTACCATAAAATTGAATTGAAATTTGTAACAACTGAATCAAAAACAAATTCGATTTTTTGTTTCTGAAAAAATACTAAGCGGCTTGGTTTTTAGTTCTCTCCTTGTAAAACCAACCTCTCACCTCAATGAGACTCAGATTGAGCCTCTTATGTGTTCTCCATGCTCTTCTCATTGAATTTGAAAATCATCAATTTCCTCCTCAGCTTTGCTTGTCGTAGCCCCTCCCGTCTTTTATGGGGAGGCGAGGCCGACAATTTCCCATCTCCATGCCACGACAACACCCCTCGCTCTGTCATTGTTTATTTATTTGCTCGTAGTCTGCCATTCTCTCCTAGTAGTTGCTTGCCATAGCCTTGACATTCTTTGCTCGTTGTCGCTCTATCGCAGACCACACCATCGCAACCATGCCTTCTTCAAAGGTTAGGATTTCGCCGCTGTCTCTTTAGGATTTTAATATATTCCTTATTTTTTTAATTTTTTAATTTCTTATTGGTAATATAATATTTTTGAATTTCTTATTTGAAAAATTTTAAACCTCCGCCCCTCAAACAAAGAAAATTTTAAATCTATTAGGTGCACTTAGAGAAAAACAATAATACGTTGTATACATAACTTGGAATCTACGAGCCGAGGTGGCTTAAACATGTATCTTGTTTGTGGTAACTTCGGGATAAGACTGAAAATCTTACACTTGTATCTCGGGTTCTGAATGACAGTATATGTAAAAGATACTCTAACAATTTTATCTCGAAAATACTCCATATCATGTTAGGAGAACCCGAGATAGGTTTGGAGATACAACTATAAAAAGGCTATTACACTGAATCAGAGTTCTCTCTTCTTTTTCTTTTCTTTTGAGTGCCATAGCTTCCCAGAGTTGTGCGATAGACAAACATCAACAAGTTGAACGACACATGGCAAATTGCTAATGTATTGGATTCCAAGGTAGATGAAATTTAAAATTCGATTTAAATATGACTAGTTCAAATTGGTTGGTATATAATTGAAATTTTAAATACTTTTACTTAGTGTTATTGTAGTTAATATGTAATTTTATTTTTTTGGCGGTTGATGCGCGGTTTTCAAGGCCATCTCAGATTTTCTTAAGTTGAAAATATGATTTCGTTGTAGATAGCTCTGAACCGATTATGAGAGCTGTATGAAATTTAATTAAGAATGTCACAAAGATGCAATCAAAAGAAACCAAGAGTATTGCACTCGGATTGTTCTCCCTAGGAATTGAAAATTGAGACTTGCTAATGATAGTGAAAATATTTGGGGTTCGCAGTGGTTATAGTTTCAAAACAAGAAAGACAAGAGAATATGTTGTTGCAAGAATTAAAGGAGTGCTTGGTCCTGAGTTGAAGTACCGTGTGTCCCTATGATCACCATTAATCCCCGTTGTGAACGGTTGTCACATGGAAAGTAAACCCATTTTGTCTAATGGTCGAATGGGGAGGGGGGTGATTAAGCCCGATTCTTAAGTCTTAGACTACTTACTAGTGTGAAAGACCAAGGTATTAGTGGACTCGAATAATTCATCAAGTCTACCTCATTAAGGCCTATTCATCACTAGCAAAAGCCTAGCGTCAACGGAAACAGTATTAATTTCTCCTTTTCTCCATTTGAATCCTTAGAGATTAGTGGCTAAGATTATCTACACTTCAACCCCTAGCCAAAACACAAGAACACTACTCCATAATCACAAAAATCATAACATCAAACACATAGCATGCATAATAAAGAGACATAATAACAAGAATGCTAGAGTGAAAGAAACAATATCATTAACATTAATTAAAACATTAATATTCATACAGTTGTTTGGTTAGTGTGGCTACAAAAATTTAAAATCCTATGAATAAACTAAAAGAAAATGTTTTCTCTAAGTTGTGAATTGATTATCCTAATGATGTAGCACCGCTTTTACTTATAGACCTTCAATTTGGCTTGAAATTTCCTTTTTGTCCTTAAAATTTGAGTGTTGCCCACACATACATGCAACAACATGGAGTACCTGTGCGTTCGCACAGGTCAAGGAAAAGTCAAATTTACTTCTTCTCCACGCATACGTGCGGATGCACGCCTTGGTTGTGCAGGTCGTGCAGTCGAACAAGTTGGTTAGTGGCTAATTTGTGATGCCCCGGGGACACATGCGGACGCATGAGGTGGCCATGCGGTTACGCGAGTGCCTTGTTTCTTCTTTTTGGTTTCTCTTCATGAATCATTTACTTCTAATGCCTTTTTTAGCCATTTCCAATTCTTCCTCAATCCCTAAAAGCATGAAGCACACTAACAAACTAATCAAGACATCAAATGGGATGAGAGTTTATCAAATTCTTATCATTTTATGACTAATTTAGCATGCATTCATCAATCAAAGCACATATGAGCAAAGATTCACAGACATGGTTATTCGCAAGCAGTTGCATGGTTTTAGGTCGATAAATCTCCCAATTATAACACATAATCAATCATTAAATTTGAATTTATCAGTGATGTATAGGATAGTTAATTAACAAATGGATAATGCTTAGGGGTTAATGATTAGAAATATTTTCATTTTATTTACTTAGATATTTAAATTTAGTTATAGGAACACTACAAGAAAATCACATGTTCAGCCATGCTTGAAAAGTGACTCTAAAAATCTAAAAAAAATAGTGTCTTAGAAAAAGGATTGGCAGGTTGATGAGCTTGTTGTTCAAGCATTTAAAGTCAAGAATGTAAGCAATCAGGGGAGAAAATAAATCAAGTCTTTCTCTGAAAAGAAAGCCAAGTGTATAATGGATTACATAATGTTGAACAATAGTGGTACGCTAATCTCTGTCTTCTCATATATATATATATAAATAATCTCTTTCTATTTAGTGTTTAATATGGTTGCTTGCAGACAAGTTATTTGATGAAATGCCCAATAGAAAAAGCTCCTATTAAATGGAATGAATGATTTGAATTTTTATTTTTAGTTGCACATTTCCTTTTAAATTTGCTTATTTTTCATTTGATGGTCACATGGAGCCTGTGTTATGAATCTGATTTTGTTTTACTTTACCATGATCACAAGTCCATGATTTCAATTTCATTGGAATTGTTTAGTATGATTTATGGTTTTGTGTCCTCACAATAATAAGATCATGGCTCTTTTTCTCTTTTTACCTCTGTCATTTAAAAACTATAGTAAAAATTGGCGAAGGAACATGTGGAGAGGCTTTTAAGGTTGGCAGTTGTGTCTGCAAAATAGTTCCTTTTGATGGGGACTTCAGGGTAAATGGGAAAGTCCAAAAGGTAACAAAAGCATTTTTCTTCTATATATTATCCCTTTCCAGGTGCAACTTTTCTTATGTAATCATGTTTGCCCAGCTGCGATTAGGATATTTGATGATTACCTTTAAATTAAACTGATGCGGATACTTTGTTCAAGGATAGATTAACAGTAATATGATAATGTACTGGCTTTTTCATGCTACAGAGATCCGAAGAACTGCTTGAGGAGGTGCTTCTCTGCAAAACACTTAACCAGTTGAAAGGAAATGATGGTGACTCTTATAATTTATGCAGAACATTCATTCAATCACTAGAGTGAGTGTCTGACTTTAAATAACTTTTACTTACTGCTTAAAAACTTAGGAAAACTAAGTCATGATAAAACTAATTTCTTAGGAAAACTAAGTTAATGATAATGTACATGCCTAGATCAGTTTCTGTGATTCTAAACGGTAGAACCAAGGTTAGAAATGTACTAAGTCAATGTTCTGTATTTGAGTTGTGAGTACTTCTACACTATTTGCATTGTTACTTGGCTTCTTCTCATATAATTTACTAAGTTGATTACTATAAATTGCATTTGCTTCCTCGATTGGGAAGTCCTAACTACTTGTACTGGCTTTGAGATGGCTATTATTTTCTTAATTTAACTTATATATGATGGCAATTATATATTTCCTCTTTAATAATTTACAGCATGTAATACTCTTTTTTATATACAATTTTCTTTCAAATCTAGATATGATGGCCTTTGCTGACGAAATGATAAGTAACTCTTAAATTCTTAATTCGGAGTGCTCTTAAAAGTGAATATCTTAATTTGCCATAGTCTATCACTCTATCTTTAGTAGCTCTAGTTTTGTAAGATTTTCATGAAAACCGGAATTTGTGTGCAGTCATAAAAGAGCTTTTATTATAAATTTCAACTCATATATATATATATATATATATTTCTTTTAAATGGTTCTATTATAGCTAAAATGGAATCTAGGTTCTCAGCAACCCACAGTATACATGAAGGGCTCAACCTACATGGTAGACATGAAGAGCTAAACCTACACAGTATACACAAAGAGCTCAACCTTAAAGAAACTGTTTTATTACCTGAAGTTGGAAATTCGCCACCTAAAAGCAGGCGCTGGAAGCGTAAGAGTCCTTGCCTTGAACTTCTAATTCAGGGATTTGTTTGTTTTTTGACTATGAATTTTTTGTGATTTTGTATTTGAGGTAATAATACATGGTTCTATGTATTTGTGGGTGATGCGATGAATTCTTTCACAACAATCCGGCAAGTGCATCGGATCAAGTAGTACCACTAATGAGTGGGTATCGTTCCCTCGAGGAAAGGTGAATCAACCAATATTTTCAATTGGTTTCTCTAATTAGATCAAATTGATTAATCACGAATTAATGCAACACTAGACAAGAACACAAGAAAAGATCATTAACATCATACAAAAACATGCAAGAACGCGAATCTTGAAACAATTACAGCAACCTATCATGCAAAGAAATCAATTACTAAACAAAGATCAATTAAAGGGAACAAGATTAAGGAATTGGAGATGTTCTCAAGCTAACTCTCATAACCCAATTTTTATTTTTATTTTTCTGCAATTAATACCAAACTCACCATCAATCCTAGTGTAACTAAATCCTAATCTATTAGTGATCTAGTTTCTCTTTAACCTAATTAATAATCAATCTCTTGAGTAATTAAACAAGCAAAAAGATAATGCACACATCATGATTTAAACCTATAACAATCAACAAGATTCTTTGGAAATAATTAACATGTCACATATTCAATCTCAAGAAAACCTTATTAGATTATTAAAGATTCTAATGCACATCAAATCACATGCTCATCTCTAAGTCACATGAAGAAATACGGAATGATTCTTGAATATGTTTGAATGCCTATTTTCTCAAACTCAACAATTCAAATCATGAAAGATCTAATTATTTCTCAATACGTTAAACCTTTAAAGACTAAAATCAAATAATCAAACAAGATGCAAACCAATCATGCATGTGATAAAAATACAGATTCATATGTGACACATTTATTCAAATTATTATCTCTAATGCAATGAACAAACATGAAAGATCATTCTTGAACTAGTTTATGACATCAAGATTAATGCTAAACCAAATTTTATGTCACTTATTCAATTTAACATCAATATTAACAATTCACAAACATTCAAATAATATGTTTAATCTCATGAACTAGTATAGAAATTAAACCAAAGTAAAAACCAATTATACCTCTCGGTTAACTTGATTCTTGAATTAATGAATAAGAAGAATCCTTTGAATTTGATGAAGAACTTGCAGACTTTGTGTAAAATGTTGGGTTAATCCATTAGCTTGATCATGAATAGAGCTCCTTGATGCGTGTGCATCATGGATTGTTTTTAGCTTCAATTTCTCTTAATTATTGTGATAATCTTGGTGAATTATTGTTATTAATTGATCAATCAAACAAACTTGATGTTCTTTGAGTTGTGTTTGTGTTTTTAGAGAATTCACTAAGAGTTTTAGGTGATTAAAGATCAAACAAAGAGGATTGAAGAAAGGAGAACAAAGCAGAGAGGAAAAGAGAGATTTGGCTAAGTGTTAAAGCCCACGTATAACGTGGAGAGCCCACGTCATATGTGGGAATTAAAAGAGAAACAGCCAATTTGGACAGAGAGCCCACGTTATACGTGGGACTCTCACGTCATACGTGGGAGTTAAGCCTCAAGGATTCACAATTCAACA
>JASCZI010120958.1:76534-97060 GCA_036250425.1 Stylosanthes scabra | reverse complement strand
TACACTCACTCACATACACCTCACCTTACACTAGCACTCATACTTCTCTTTCACTCACTCCAGACACTTTCTTTTTCTCACTCCACGACACTCACAACACAAGTGCGCACACACATATTTATACTTATAATATGGCGGTGCACTACAGCATGCCATTATTATTATATAATTTTTTTTCCTTCAAAAAATCATGAACAAGGACCAAGCTCTACGAGCTTCTAGTGTTTTCTTGTTCAAAATCTTCTACAAGCTTCTTGCCACATATGCAATCATTGCTTCCATTATTTTATTTCATCAAAATAATTTTGTTTTTCCACAATATCTAACTCAGCTAAAATTGATAAATTCTCTAATATTTTTTAAAACAAATGTCAAATACTCAAAATTTATTATTTTTTATACATTTAAGGCAAATGTTGACTTTGTTTTAAATTTTTTATAAGTTAAATAAACTTTAGACACTAGAAGAATCACTATTAAAAGTTTTCTCTTTTGAATAAAAAAGTTGCTGTTACAAAACTGAAGTTTAATTTGGGCGTGTATCCCTGTAACTGGTGAGAGTATTTTACTGTGTAGTAAATTAGTGATGTAAATAATTTTGATAATATTCCACTAACTTGATTAGATTTAATTGGAAACAAGAATTGCATATATAGCATCATTCTAACAATTAAACCAAAACCAAACTTAACAAAAAAAAAATTATATCAACTCTAATTTTCCATTGGTTTTCGTTGTCATATGCATGTTGAAAGAAAATTTTTGCATGGTTTTAGTTAAAAGAGAGAAGAAGAAATTCTTACGGTAAGCATCGATTGGATGCTTCCATTGATGAATAGGCCTTTTTCTCTGTGGCATTATTTCTTCGATTCGATTTTAACCGCTGCCAGCCCCGGGGATCTTTTGTAATCTGCATTTGCATTAGGTAGCAAAATTTGGAAAATAAATAAATCATATTTTCAGTTGCTTGTTAATGGGGTTTTAAATTACCGCATACAATTATGGCTTGATTTCAATATACATAATTATTGATCATAATTTAATTTAATTGTATAATTTCTTTTTAAGGATTATGTTATAACTATAATGGATTGCAACGACTCAAATCAGAATAGAATCAAATTCAACACATTCTTTTCTTTTTCTTTTCTTTTCTTTTCTTGAAACCAATAAAGTTCCCATCAAATACTAACAGAAAGGCAATATAATAGGAATGAAGTTACTCTTTCATCTAACAAATGAGTGTCACATAGCATTCTAATTGGAACCCTAATTCATCTCAATTTTAGATTTTCACACCCAAATATAATATAGGAACTGAGTTACAATTAGATTGATGAATAGCAAAGAAAACAAAAAGCATGGAGATTAATTATTTTATAAAGTGAGCATCCGAATTCAAATTAAAAAAGGTACCTCGTGTGCTTGTTTTGTTGTAAGCAAATTTGAAGAAATAGAAGGTTAAGGGAATGATAATGGAGAATGATGTGAAAGAGTCTCCGTGAAATGTGGTTGCTCAGCTGGTTTTGGAGGTCTCCGGCAAGAATGATGTCAATTTGAAAATTGAAAATATTTTTGAATTAGGAAAGGAATCTCAATTCTCAAGTGAAGGAAAAGAATGAGATGAGGATGTTACGGATCCTTCTTTGCATGGAAAGAATATGTAATTATGCATGACCAAGTGGGCCCTTCTAGTATCAAGCAAGTCAAACCCCAAAAGTCAAAGTAAGAAGATTTCCTAATTTAAAGTGGGCCTACGGGCCTATGTGCAATGTGCCTAAGTTTTTTTTTCAATGGTTCAGCACAAAAACGCAAAAAGGGTGAGAGTACTATAAATTATAAAATACATAACCTTAATTACAAAAAAAAATCAAAGTATTGGCTTCGTTAATAATTAATAATTTTATATAAATAAAATAAAATTATCTACCACTTATAATTTATGTCCTTTAATAAAATTATATAAAAAATATTCATCACCAATTAAATTTTTAATAAAATAAATAAATATATTATAATTTAATACAAAATTTTACTTTAGTTTCTCATCATAAAATGCTATAATTTCTTTTTACCTACACTATTATTATGAAATTTTAATAAATATTACTATTATGAATCTATATTCTAAAAGACAAAAACTAAATTATTTTTATTGAACTTTTGATTATTAGAATTTTGGAGGTAATTACATAAATATTATTTGAATTGAGTTCATACTTATACTTACATTATACATTAAATATATTTAATAATACAATTATAAATACCAAAAAAAAATATTAGTTATTAATATAAAACTATTTCCAATATTCTATAATATATACTTTTGCTTCAAAAAAGTTGGGGCAAGACCTGTTGCCTCTCTACATCCGTCCCTGATTAGGAAATTGATGATATTCCAAATATATTTAATTATTTTTAATTTGTATTTCATTAGTATTATGAATTTGAAATATAAAGTTTGTTAAAAGAAAAGAATTATATATAGATTATTATTTTAGATTAGTTAACCGTTAAAAACTAAATCTTGTTTGGTTTATCTTTTTTTTTACTTTTTTATCATTTTAAAAAAACACTCGACGGCCACTAAGTCTAAATGGGAAAACAGTTCACGTAAGAGTACAAAAATGAGATCATAGGATTGCAAAGGGTATAATTTTTAACGTTACATTTTGTTTTAATTTTATTTTTAAATTAAAATTTGATTTTAATTTTTTCCTAACATTTCAATATATTTCAATTAAATTTTTGAATATCACGTGGCTTCTATGCTGACATAGTTCTAACACGTCAGCATATGTTTGTCACGTTATCGTCTTCGTTAATAATATTAATCCTCAAAAGCATAATTAATACTTATTTAAAATATTATTAGAGGAAAATATATGTTTTACCCGAAAAAACAAGGCGGGCACTCCAATGAAGTTGTCCATTTTGACTTTTGCTGAAGTTTCAGTAAAGATCATCGGATTCCTTTTGAGTGAAAAGATCGCATGGATATAAAGACTTAACCACCACCAGTACCTTCGATGGTAGTGTTGCATTGGAATATTGCCACTCATGACACTCCATATCTTATTTGTGTGTTTTAAATTTTTAAATATAATCTTTTTATTTTATATTTTCTCTTATCCTTCAATAATAAAAATAGATATATAAAAAATCAGTTATATATTTTTATTAAAAATTAGTCATTAAATTAAAAATATTGAATAAAAATATAAAGTTACTTTGTTGGATTAAAAAAAGTTGTTGGGCTGTTAATTAAAAATATTTCTCGATATAAATAAAAATTACTAACCTTAACAATTTCTCTTAATTAATATTAAATCAACAATTTTATGTGAATAAGTGATTTTGTCCAATCAAATTATTTATTTCTGTGCTAAATAGAAGATTCTTTCTATGTCAAGTAAAATTTTATTTAGGTGCAATTTTTTTAACTATTTGACATCAAAATAATATTCTATTTAACATAGAAATAAATCACTTGGTTGAACTTGGTTGCCCAAAATCACTTGTTCAAATAGCATTATCCATATAAAATATATTATTTGGCTTGTAACTAATTGATATATCCAACCTAGACAGCTAGTGGGACAATACTTTGTTGTTGTAATAATTAATTGATACAAAAATACAAAAAGAGAGGTTTGAAGGGGTTTTACCATTTCATATGTAATTTTAACTTTTTTTTTTCATCGATAATATAAATTAATTAAACAAAAATTAAGTATTATTTTGTAACGCCATTAAAAAAGATTAATTTGTAACAAACTGGTTCCCTTTTTAAATCGAACAAACATGTTATTTTTTTTAACAAACATGTCTTAAATGAAATTTCAATAGTAGAAGATAAATTAGGCAACTTAATTAGTAAAAAATACTTTATTTTAAACAAAAAGTATCTAATTAATTAATTTTTTTAATATGATTTATTGTATTTGAATTTATTTTTATTTGAATATAAAAATTATAATTGATTTTTTAATATATCTATTTTTATTATTGAAGGACAAGACAAAATATGAAATTAATTTATCAAAATAAAACTAGTCTAAATATTATTTATTGTTATTTAAAAAAATTAAAACACAACAAATAAGACAACGTAAGTGTGGTAAGTGGTAATATTCTAGTGCAACACTACCAACGAAGGAAGCAATGGTTTACTCTTTATATCCATGAGATCTTTTCACTCAAACTAAATCCAACAGTTTGTAAAGGAACTTCAGCGAAAGTCAAATTGAGCAACTTTATTGGAGTGCCCGCCAAAAAGGCACAATAATAGAAAGAAAAAAAAGAGCAGAACACACAGGGTGGCTGTAGGCATTCAAGGCTCACCTTGCTGGCTAAAATATAACTTTGACCATTACAGATGCACATATTGCTTCGAAATTTAGATTTTGAAGAATGCTTTTTGTCTTGGGATCTGCCTCTCCGAAAATTATTTAGAGTATTTCATTAAGATAACAGAAATTGCCTCTTAGGCTTGGTTTGAGGATAAACATTTTTGAAAAGGTGTTTGACCTTTTAAAAAATATAAGATATTTTGTAGTTATTAAATTCAAAAAATTTAATATAATCTCATTTATTAATAAATATTTATATTTATTATTATATTTAAATTTATTATAATTTTTTAAAATTTAAAAATTATTTTATCAAATATAATTATTGGTATTTATGCTTGTTAAAAGATATATTTTATTTGATTTTACTAAATACCACTCCAAAAATATTACTCTAGAGGGGTCGAAAATATATATAATATAAAATAAAATTTATAAATAACTTAGCTTATGTAATTTAAAGTATACTAAAAAATATAATAATAAAAATATATTTTAAATTATAAAAAAATATGTATATATTTTTACAGACAAAATTTTTTTAGAATTAATTAATATACAACAAGATTTTATTTGATTGAGAAGTTATTTAACAGTAATTTTTATCATAAATTCTTTTTTGTTTGGATATTGTCACTTGCCATCTTGTTATCATTGAATGTAGATAATATTTAGGCTAAATTTTTTTTGATATTATTACTTCTCTTATAATTATTAGAGATAAACAATATTTGAATTAGAATTTTACTTATACTAAGTTAGAGATTAAATATATTTAACAATTTAGTTTTTAGTGTAATATTATTTTTCAAATACAAAATAAAAAAATTATATAATATATTATATAATAACATCTTTATTAATTGATGTACAAAATGTTGGGGGCCGAGACCTATGCTCGCCCCTCTAGGTCCATCCCTGCTAGTGCTAAACACATATTCTATGACTTTTAAAAAGTTATCTTTTGAAAAATAATTTTTATAAACTAATGTAAAAAACTAAAAATTTTACTAAATAAAACATATATATCCCACACTTTGTATTTCGTTTTTTTTCCGGTTTTCTAGATCAGTTTTTATAAAAATACAAAAAACCAAACTTTTATGATTTTACCTTTAATTTTTTTTAAAATGTCAAGATTCGACATATTTAATGTACAAGATTTAATATGAAAAGGAAACTTAATGTGTAAGATTTTATATAATTTTTCTAACATACGCACTTTGATCGTATATACAAGAAAGGTTAAATTAATCTATGAGTTTCTATAATTTTACAAAATTTTCAATCAGGACTCTATACTTTTTTCTTTCAATTAGATTCCTAAATTGTTTGGGTAAAATATCGTTTTCGTCCCTAACGTTTGGGTTAAGTCCTAAGATGTTCCTAATGTTTAAAACGTCCTATTTGTGTCCTTAACGTTTTGAAATTGTATCAATCTTGTTCCATCATCAATTTTGTTAGAATAAATTCTAATAATTTACTATTCCAAATGCAAAATTAATTAATCAACAGCTTTTTAATGCAATTTTTAACACAATCACACTCGAACAGATTTAAATGTTATGTGTTTTTCTTCTTTTGATATTTGTGTTATGTTCATATAGTATGAGAAATAATAATAGATTTGAATAAAATGGACATGTCACTTATAATATTTTGGTACTGTAAATCAATATCTACATATATGGTTTTGTTAGTAATTCTTAGCATTGTTTGATGGTGGGGCAAGATTGATACAATTTCAAAACGTTAGGGACACAAATAGGACGTTTTAAATGTTAGGGGCATTTTTAGGACTTACCCCAAACATTAAGGACGAAAACGATACTTTACCCATTTTATAATTAGATCCCTGTTGTAACGAAAACAGAATTAACGAAAGAATTCATCTCTAAATTTAAGATATCACAAAAATTTTAATGGCTAATTTCGTTAAATATGACATATTTTCTATTTTAGAATGATAAAATAAATATTCTTACTCTTTTTTAATATACTTTAAGCTTTCTAAAGATATACAACTTTGATTCATGCAAGTTGATAGTATTTTCAAAAGAAAAATTGATGAAAAAGGTAAATGAAAACTATATTTAGATGAATATATGCCTTACGTAAAGTGTAAGATACAATAATAATAAAAAATTCATATTTTATAAATGTTTTCTTTTTACATTTATTATTAATAAAAACTTAATTACAAATTTGAAAAATGATATAGGGACTCAATTGAAAGAAAAAAAATATAAGGACCTAATTTAAAATTTAGTAAAACTATAAAGACTAGCAGATTAATTAAACCAACAACAAATAATGATTAAAATACAACCAACAAAAAAAAATTAAAATATTATTATTTTTTGGGTTTCACCTTTTATGAGATGGGATTTTTTTTATTGAGTTTTTATTTTTTATTGGTTATAAGTAACCAAAAAAAATATTATTGGCTCCTGGCATAATTATAAAAAATTAAAGATCTGCTATATATATTAATGCGCACTAACATTAAACTTGACATTTTGCTTTATCAGTTTAGAATAATATATTCTATGAATAAAAAGTTCTTTAATTCAAATTAGTGATAGTGACTATGAAAGATGAAATAGATTTGTAATTGTTAGTTAGAATTAGTCAATTACTTGCTAAGTTGCTATAATTGATAGAAATAAATTAATTCCTGCTCATCCCTTGAAAATATTTCAAATTACTAAATATATAAATATGTTGTAATGTTTCGTTGTATGCTCTACTTTGTAGTATTGAGCTCTTTAATTTCTTTAAAAAATAAAAAATAAAAAATATATTGTTTTTGAAAACCCCCAACTCATCCTCCTATTAAATTTCAAGTGCCAGACCTAAAACATAACTGTCATATCTACCAACTTAGAAACTATGAGAAGAAAAAAAAGAACATTTGGGATTTGGGTAGAATTATTGTTCTTTTTCACTTAAGGGGTTATGTAGAATTATTGCTGAAAAAATTACAAGTAAATAAAACAAAATAATGGCGAATGAAGGAGGAGGAACGATAATCTCAGATGAAAATGGAATTACAACAATTTGTGTGCCAAGAAGGGATAGTTATTTGCGTTCTTTAGGGATTTGGGTTGGGGATAATCCATTTGATTTTGTTGTTCCTGTCACCTTGTTCCAAATCAGTATCTTCATTCTAGTTTCTCGAGTTTTGTACATTCTTCTCAGGCCTCTTAGCACACCCAAATTCGTCTGCTATGTCTTGGTAATAATTTTCATCATATTCAACTCTTTTTTCTTTTTTTATTTTTTCAAAGTAATAAAAACCTTTTATAATAGAATAACAAATTTTTTGACGAACACAGGAGATATTAGCTACGACTGTATTATTTAAAAAAGTATGATTACGTTTGTTGTAAAAATTTAATTGTTTTCGTATAAAATTAGTAGTTGAAAACCGTCAGATAACTTAATTTGTTTCTATCTAAAAAATTTTAATTATCAAACTTGATATGAAGGCAACTGCATATAAGTATTTATTGGATAGATAGCAACGATTTATTAGCGCAGTTTTATTAAATATTCTTTCTAGTAACTTTCTATCTAAAGAGTTGCAAAAACTTTTGCAGGGTGGTATTCTTGTAGGGCCATCAATTTTGGGTGACCGAATATTTGAAGTTGTATATCCACCAATTCAATCTCCAATCTTGTTCTTATTGGGCAGGATAGGTGCTGCATATAGTGTCTTCTTCATTGTCCTCAAAATGGACATAGTCCCAACCATTAAAGCAGCCAAAAAATATTGGAAATTAGGTTCCATACCCTTCCTCTGTTCTTTAATCGTTATGTACACCATAACACACCACACAAGCTTGGATTACAGAGGCAGATTAAAGCAACCAAACATCCATTGTTGGACTAGCTTCTCCGTCGTCTCCGATTTCCTAATGGAACTCAACCTTATAACAACAGAGCTAGGCCAGATTGCTCTGTCCACCGCCGTCGTCTCCGAGATCTCGCAGTGGATCGTGTTGATCTTCTTTCTGATGAAAACAAACACACTCAAATTCTCATTTTCTCACCTCGGTTTGATCGCGGCGTTCTTGGTGTTCTTGTGCTTCGTCGTGAGGCCGATCATGAAGGTGATAATTAAGCGAACGCCGAAGGGGGAGCCTGTCAAACAGGGCTACGTTATTATGGTCCTCTTAGGGGTTATTGCCATGGCAACAATTAGTGACATGATTGGAATAACCTTCATAATGGGACCTACCCTTTATGGTTTGTTTATCCCTAATGGTCCTCCATTGGCAACAACAATAGTGGAGAGGACTGAGGTTGTTATATCAGAAATTATGATGCCTTTTTTCTATTTGACTTTAGGCACCACCACAAGAATAAGTAGAATTACTGATAAATATTGGTTCCAGAATTTGATAATTGAGGCTGTGGTGTTGGCTGGGGTTGCAACAAGAGTGCTTGTAACTATGGGGATTGGAATGACACATAATATAAGGTGCAAACATGGGTTCATTCTTGGCCTTATCATGAGCATTGAAGGCATACTTGACCTAATCTTGTTTCATGGGATGATGAGATTCCGGGTACATATATACTCTCTTTATTCCTTCTCCACTTCTTCTTCTTTTTACCATGATCTTATTATTAATATTATTTCCATTGCACAAATTAAAGTTAAGTGTCACTTTATTTTTATCATGAAATTTTTATGAAATTATGGTACGTGTATACTTAAATCGGTATCAAAATTTAGATGAGTATAAAATATATATTCGAATACAAACGTATATTTATAAACTGATTACTGATTTTAGTATATAAATAATATTTTATATTTTGTTTACCATACTAATATAATATTTGGGTGTTTTCACTGTTGATTATAATAAAAAACACTAACATAATATGTGATAAAAGGGATCGAAAACAATTTAAATAAAAGACTTTTAAAACTCATATTATGTTAAAATAGACTAAATTTATTGAGTCAAACTTAGACAAATGAGTTTTTTTTTTTTTTTCATTCTAAAATTAGAGTGATAAAAATGAGATGTTAACCAAGTTAATTTTAGAACTAAACAGGTAGCCTGCTTATCTTTCTTTTTTCTTTTTTTTTTTTTTTGGTAATTTTATATTTTCAAAATCCAAGATAGTCGGGTCTTAATCCAAGACTTAAGTCTAATTTAACTATAAAAATTCTATTTACACATCAATATCAGCTGTTAAAGTTAATTATCATATATTTATACATAAATATAAATATAATTTTATTATTTTCAATATGTATTTTATATTTTAATATGTATTATATATTAATAATTAATTTTCTTGTAGCATAACCCATTTAACTAACAAACACTTAATCTTAAAAAAAAATTTGCTTTTTAACTAATAATCCAACACTAATTTGAAGAGAAAAAAAAGGTGCTTACTGATCTCATATAGACTCGTATAGAGATACAGAGTCATATGTTAAAAATTATGATAAATCTCATTTTATTTATTTATTTATTTGTAGAAATTAAATCTATATGTGAGTATGCTAAATAAAATTGGGTGTTTCGATTTTTATTTTCAAAATTGTTTTTTCTTTTCCAAAAATAAAAAGACTGTGTTTCGATTTTTATATATACAACGAACATATTTTCATAGTTAACATGAACAGATTTTAAAACATGTTCGTTTGCTTTTAAAAATCTGTTCGTTCTAGTAATAAAATTCTGTTCGTGCACGAACATAAATCTATATATACAACGAACATATTTTATAGTTGACACGAAATCTGTTCATTTGCTTTAAAAAATCTGTTCGTTCTAGTAGTAAAAATCTGTTCGTTTAGGACTTGGTTGGATGTGTACACCAAAAAGAACCTATAAACAAGCATGTTAAAAATATGTGAAATATCTATAAACATATACAAATGTGTAGGTGATGATTAGTTTAGTGATTGATTTCTAATAATGTGAAATATCTTTTTTTTTCCTCTTTAGATTTTTGAAGATTACATATATGTGATACTTGAACTCCATGCATTGTTGATAACCGCCATTTCAGCACCATTGATAAAGCTCTTATACAAGCATCATCACAGGATATCAAAAGCACCAAGCGCACACGAAGGAAGAGTGAGAACAATCCAAAGCACTTCTCTAACCTCAAAACTCACCATCATTTCTTGCATCCACCAAGAAGCAAACGTTCACAGCATGATCGGCCTTCTAGAATCCTTGAACACAAGCCAAGAGAGCCCCCTCTTTGTCCACGTCATACACCTCGTCGAGCTCTTCGGGAAAAGCGCCCCAATCCTTCTCCCTCTGAAGAAGCAAAGCAACAAGAAGAAGGCGGCGTTGTCGTCGTCATCGTCGTCGAAGTCGAAGTCGTCTATCAATTATCATGAAACCGATCACATCATGCGAGCGTTTGAGAATTACTCGAGAAATTCTACTGCTGGTAATGTGAACGTGCTTTCGTACGTGAACGTTGCGCCGTACAAGATCATGCATGCTTCTGTGTGCAACCTGGCAGATCAAAAGTGTGTGCCTTTGATTCTTGTTCCGTTCTATGAACACCATCACATCATCAATAGCCATGACGCAACCTTCATTCGTGATCTTAACATTTCCTTTCCGCAGAACGCAAGATGTACAGTAGGCATCCTAGTTGACAGGTATACATTTTCATAAGCAAAAGCTTTTTTATTTAAGGAGAAGATTTTTATTCTATCTTAAATAAAAAATATTTCGAAATTAAATATGAATTTATTTTGGTGTTAAATAAAAATTTATTTCGATATTATTTTTATGTTATTTGACACTGAAATAATTTTCTATTTAGCATATATAGAAATAAATATAATAATGTTAGGTAATTAATAAAAATTAGTCAACATAAGTCAACAACTTAAATTAGATGTTCTATTTCTTTAAGTTTGAGATGTTTTTTTTTAAAAAAAAAATACAAAGTTAGCTGATGGTTGCTTTAGGTTTTGAATGTTCTATGACTTTTATGTAAATGTTTTATGAATTACTTGTATTTCTTGTTGGCTGATTTGTTAGTTAAAAAAATATTTATTATCTTCACTTTTTTAAATAAATAATTTGATTAGATTTAATTGACCTAAATAAATATACAAATAATCATTATCGGTTAAAATATAAAATATACATAAAAATAATTTAAATACTATGCCAAAGATTATGTCCAAAATTTTAGAGGGCTAATAATTAACAAAAACATATCAAGTTTTTTCATATTCTATCTGTTTTAGACTTTTTGATCAAATATATGTGATATGTCATATTATATATGATACCATTTTTCTAAAAAATTTCAACAGATAGAAAAAGCATGAATGATTATACTCATAACAACCACTTAGTGGGGCTCCTATACATTATGTGAATCCTTTTAGTATATATTAAATTGTCCTTTTATCTTTAACTGTAAATAACTAACTTTGTGGTATCTTATGTACCAGGTACTCAACATTGTTTCTGAGTGCGTCGTCGTCATGTTTTCATGTGGCTATCTTCTTTATTGGTGGGCAAGATGATAGAGAAGCACTAGCATTAGGTATTAGGATGTTAGACCGTACAAGCATCAATGTCACACTCTTGCAATTCATTGTAGAAAATCATAACGACAACAAGAACCTATCATCATCACCGTTAGATTCAGATAATAATAGACGAGAAGCCGAGGAGGAGGAGGAGGAAGAAGAAGCGTCGCAGAGGATATTAGACGAATGCTTGGTAGACGAGTTCAAGGGGAAGATGGTTGTCCAAAACAATGCGGATTTTCGCGAGATTGTGGTACAAGACTCGATAGGTGTTCTAGAAGCGATTCGAGGGATGGAGATGGAGGTGTATGACCTTGTCGTTGTGGGGAAGAGGCACCAATTTATGAGCATCACAGATGAAGAGATGATGGATTTCATGGAAAATGCGGATCAATTGGGAGTTATTGGGGACATGTTAGCTTCCACAGAGTTTTATGGTGGAAAAATTTCACTCTTGGTCATGCAATGTGGAGGCAAGAAGGCTTTGGATAAGAAAACATCTACTAATCGCAGTTTAAAATTTTAACATTTTTTTTAGACCCTATTCAAATAGTTACAAAAACACTTTATCTCATTCTGGATTGTCATCAAGAAAATTGGTAGAATTTTTTTTTTCTTGAATCAATAGTTTAATCAATTATACTAGTACATGTACATATTAACTAGAGCTAACAAGCAAGCTAGAATTTTGGTTTTGGTTGATCTTTTGTATGGATTTTGGTATCTTGTATTAATCTTTTTTTTTTTCTAAATCTTAAAACAGATTATTCTTGCAATTTCCCATCTTAATTAAGAATTCTAACTTGTGACTTGTGAGGCAGATGGAAAATTTTCTAATATAAATTAATTAAAAATTTTATTTCCCAAAAAAAATTAATTCTTTTTTTAAATAAATAAATTAATTAACAAATTTTTTCTAATATAAATTAATTCTTTTTTCTAATATAAATAAATTAATTAACAAATTTTTTTAAATTCTTTTTCCGAACAGAGCAGTAACATTCTGTTTGTTACATGATTTTTTTTTTTTGTGTAGTGTTACATTAATTTTTTAAAAAACAATAAAAATATAGGATCAATCAAACTAGTCAAGCTAAGATTACATTATGTGTTGGACCACATCACAATCCGCTCAATCCTGAACCCTTTAATACAAAAAAAAAAAAATGACCTGAACCCGATTTCATTTTTCTATACCAAAATAAAAAAAGAAACTATATATTATAGGAGACATATCCAAGTAAAAGCACAAAGGGGGGAAAACAAAACAAAAATCCTTCCCCAAATGTGGGGAAGCATACACCAATAGCAACTTTGGAACTAAGGAAAAAATACAACCCTGTGTTTATTGGGCTGAAGAATTCAATGATTTTGGTGATCCTAACAGAGAGGCAAATCCAATGGAGGAGGCTCTATGGATTGCAATTCTCCAACTCCATTCTCTACTAAGAGAATTGTGGCCAAACCCCAAGTAATGTGAACATCCAAGTGACAATGCATAAGCCAGACACCTGAAATATTAACATCAAATCAAACATCAAAATAATATTAATCACTTTATAAGAATAAGATTTTATGATTATAAGTGGTATTATTGAAATTAAACTACTAAAGCTACTAGAAGTTGTCTAATTGTGAAAGATTTAGATAATATGCATAAGGTCCTAAAAATACATAAGTTAAAAATGGAAAATTAAGTATTTAAATAATATCATAGTATTCTAAAAAATAATTCATATTGGAGGAAATAATTTTTTTTTATCCTGGACCATTTGCTCGAAAGATCATAAACATAAAGCGATCATCCGCAATTCGAAGATTTCTAACAATTGGTGTAAATGATCCCTATTACTAATTTAAGTATCCTTAAGCACTTAAGCCTTAACACATCAGTAAATTATCATTTATAAAAAATATTTAGATTAAGATTTATATTTAATGATTAAGTTATCATCCAAAATTTATATGAGTTATCATATGTAACTCATATATTCAATGATTAGGTTATCGTTTAAAATTTATGAGTTATCATCCGTAACTTATATATAATATATATTGTCTTCCTATTGGTCATAATGTGTTAACTCCATAATTTTTTTTTAGACTAATTATTTAAATAGTTGGAGACCCATTAGTAACTTTTAAAACAATATATTAGAAGGATAAATATATTTTTTTATTTTTTTATTTTTTACCTGGGTTATCAGCAACAAACCGAATAACAGCCCATCCATTGACAGGCACAGCCACAGTGTTCCTCAAAGGTGGATCAACAAGGTTGAACTTTGATGTATCTTTCTTGGCATCAAAATTTCCAAAACCTTCAGCAACAATGTAGAAATCATACCCATGGAGATGAATAGGGTGGTTCTCAGGGGTCACAATGCTAGTGTCCTGAATTACAATCTGCACTCTTGACCCAAACTTTAGCTTGTGAGCCTTAGTCCCTCGAACTGGCTGCCACAGCGAACGGCTAACATTGCCGGTGTAGTCGAATTTCACGGGCGGTTGCGCCGGAAAATCGGTGGTGAACACTCCCGGAATTCCAAGTTGGTGTGCTTGGAGGATGGAAATGTTGTTTGGGAGAACAAATGAGACATTGTTGATGCTTGCAGTGAACCTTGTCCCATTTGGTCCTTGGCATCGCTTTTTACTAAAATTTGGTGGGCACCTATTCTCACCTCCCAAATATGATTTAATTAGTATTAAAATTATACAATAATTCTAACTAAATATCTATATTGAGAATAATTAAGTTATTTATTTTTATGTCAAATAAAAAATTATTTTAATTTCATATATAAGTTTCTTTCTATATTATTTTGTATATTATTTCATATTAAAATAGTTTTTTAGTTGACATGCATAGAAATAAATTATTTTTTTTACCTTAATTGATTAAAATATTCTTAAAAATTAAATAAAAATTAAGCTATTAAATTTTCTTATAAAAGAATTAGTTTTAAAAAATAGTTTAATTTTAATGCATTGATAGTATATAATCATAACGGTTCTTTTAAATGACTAATCATGAGCCAATAAAAAAGATATTATTTTTATAGATCTGACCTTATGTGATTTGATGCATGTATAACAATGTCACGATGTATCAAAATTAAATTTTTTAGATAAATTTTGAAGTATTCATGCACATATAGGGGCATATACCTGTTGAGTCCCAAGCCAACGGTGAAAAACAGATTCTCGTCAATCTCAGTAGGAACCTCAACTTTTCTTGGGCTGAAGAATTTTCTGCTGAATTGAGTAACTGTATTTGTGTCATTGTAAGCAGGAAGTGATGGCATGAGTGGTTTCGTAACAGATTTTTTATGTGAAATTATTGAGTTGTATTGGAGTATGGCGGTTGTAGTGGTGTTGTCAAAAGGCGCGTTTTGTGCTGATTGGTATGCACGCGCCGCCATGTAGTACCGGGAAGGTGGCTGGTCGCCGGTGATCAAAACGTCGGTGGTTTGGCCGGGGCCGAGCATGAGGACTTTGGTGGTGAATTGTTTGAGGTAAGAGGCATCGGCGCCAACCACCGTCAGCTTGTGGTTGGCGACGGTGAAAAAGAGCGGTTGGTTTAGTGCGGCGTTTATCACGCGGAGGAGGTTTGTCTCGCCGGAATCTATGGGAACAATGACGGTGCCTGCATTGCAAAGAAAAATAACCAGGTAAAAAAAATTAAATAAATAAAATTGAATAAAATGTCATGTTAATAGTGAAAGTAATTATTAAGAACATTTAGAGTCTCTCATATTAAAATAAAGTAACAAGCAAAAATTCACATGTAGTTAATCTGAAATTGATATTTTAAAATTATTAAATGACAATTTAATGGATTCTTAGTAACTACTTCATATCAAATCAATCAAAAGCACGTGAGTATTTATCAAAATAATGGTAAAAACTGCCGTAAAGATTAGTTGGAACAAGCTAAGGGCAGAAATGCAGAATGGTTTTAAAAGTATTAATGGAGATTAATTTTAAAGTTAGTTTGTAGATTTTAAAACTAAAAATATGATATAAAGTTATAAATTAGAAGTATGAAAATTAGAAGTTATTACATTTTTTCTTCTGATTTTTGTTATAATTAATCATAGTTTTTACTTTTTAGAAATAATTTTATTAAATGTTATTATTATAAATTGTGATTATTGAAACAATTTTTTTTGTTTTATACCTAACATAATTACTAAGGGTACAAATTTTGAAAACTAATATTTAAAAATTAAAAATACAAATAACTTTTGAAAAAAAAAAACCAACAATGCCAACCCTACCCTTTGTCTCATCACAAATGATACTAATAAATATCTAATAATCTTAATGATTTCATTTTTTCTTTCCAATATTTTCCACAAAAGTCCCCTTCATTATTATGATTATTATTGTTAGTGTGTCCACTTTTGATACATAATAATTATTTGAAATATTTTCCATAAAGTAAAATTTATTAGCCAAGACATATCATGTGGCATGATCCACTAATTGTAATAAAAATTAACAAAGAATTATAATTATCAAACCTTTTTTAGAGCAGTTGTAAAGATCACCAGGTTGACCATTAATAGTGTAGGCATCTGAGACATTAGGAGCTGCTCCTGTTCTTGTGGCCTGCCTCACCACATCAATAGGGTTTGCATTCCACCATTCCCCTAATTCATCATTATCATCACTTTCACCATTAATTAATTTTGTCATGATTATATACATATAAACATATCTATCATATATTTTTCCATGTGAAACATAAATAAATAAAGTAGAAAAATATCATAATTATAATATTAATGGATGTTTTATGTTGTCACTACCATGCTTAGCTTTTTTTAATTCAAATTTCAACCCTTTTTATTATTGATCTTCCTCCATGTTTTCATCAATGGCATCATTATATTTCATTGCAAGCTATATTATACAATAATATACAAGAGGGAGCTGAGAGAATCAATTTATATACATCATGCATTGGTACAAATTAAATTTATTTTATTAATGCAAATAAAAAATTATATTATCAATATAATATTATTTATTAATACACCTTTTATATTTTTAAATTAATCCAATAATACATAATTTAGTTTTGTCATTTTTCCTTCTAAATTTGACATAAGGAAGTTATAATTTAATTTTGAATTGATAAAAATAATACAACCTATAAAAAGCTACTCCATTAAAGTTCAATTCTAAGAATAATAATAATATATAATGTCAAATGTTACAGCATTAATGTGAATTAATCATTAATTATATTGTGTAAAGAATAATAATAATTACCTAAAATAATGGGTGTTTCTCGGTTAGGCTTAGGGAAAGGGTAGGGGTGTCCTTCTCTAGGATGAATGATTAAGGCTCCATAAACGGTGGCCCTTAGCCATGAACTATGAGCATGCCACCAAAGAGTACCTTCTTGTCCTTGTACTGTGAACCTGTATGTGTAACTCTCTCCAGGTCTAATAGGACACTGTGTCACAAATTCTGGTCCATCTGCCCACCCTGTTCTCATTTGCCTAACACCATGCCTAAACAAAAATATGTACAACAATAAGAAATTAAATTAGAATCACCAAAAACTTAGAATCACCAAAAAGAAAATTAGAAACTTATTTGGTTCAACTAGAGATAATAATTCAAATGTATGTTGTTACAAACTTCTCTTTATTTTGTAGTACGTATTTACTATATTATTTATATATTATTTATGTTAAAAACATATTTACGAAATATTCCAGAAAATTGTGATTGTTAAGAAATTCGTAATTCATAGAATATTTTTGTATTTTCTAAAAAACTTTAAATATAAAATTTATCCGTAGAAATATGAAAATATTTTTTGAAATATATATATTCTAGCAACTTTGTGTTAAAAAACTGCTTTTATGCAATTAAGACTAAACCGCGTGGCATGATCAACCCGATCGAATTTGAATTGAATAGACGGATAAGGGTTTTGTTGGTATTAGGTTCGATTTTCCATATGAAAATAAAAATAGAACTCATCATCCACTTAGGAGAATTATCCATGCACTTTATATGCTTCTATATTTAATTTTCTTTTACTTTTTGGTACTAAGGTAAGATTAATAATTAATATTTCGAATGCTGTAAAAACATATAAGATGAGTAATTCTTTTAAGCAAGTAATTTTAATTTTTATTTTCTAAAAAAATAACCTATAAAAAATAAATAATAAATAAACATTCTCATTTATCTGTATCAACTTATATTACTGTCTCTAATACTCCGGGACAATTATTCTATTAGTTATTGAACTTTAGTTCCCCCACCCCCACAATGAATACTCTAAGGATGAGGAGAAGAAAATGAACACAAAGTTTTTGATGCTATATAGTAATAGAGTACCAGTGAATTGTGACATTGTAGCGAGCTTTGTTAATGACTTTGACAACCAAAGTGTCTCCATTGTTGATTTCCAAAGTAGGGCCAGGATATTGTCCATTCACGGTTATTCTATTGTGAGTTTTGCACAGCCTCTTCACTGGTTTTGCTTCAACCTATTATATTCATATTCCAATTCAAAATCAAATAAATAAATAATATAAAATAAGGTCGGCAAATAATAAGAATAAGAAGAGAACGTACAACAAACTCGTGCTCACAGATTTTGGCATTTACTGATGAAAATGTGGAGGTTAAGAGAACAAAGATGGCTAATAAGAAGATGATGAAAGGGTACTCCATGTTTTAGAGATAGAGAGAGTAGTTTCAATGAAACACTTAGCTTTAATTATTTGTGCTAATAATGCTTCGGAGATTAATGTTGTTTTTGCTATGCAAGTAAGAGTCTATTAGCAGAGGGTGCTTTTATAGGGGAGATTAAAGAAGAGAGAGAGAGAAAGAGAGATGTTGGAATAATAATAATAATAATATTAGGTTTAGTTAAGAAATAATAATGATAATAATCCATGTTCAGAATGAATGCTGGGAAAACATGGTTCAAGCTAAGCCAATAAAGTTATTGCACCCACTACTTGTTAATTGATGATGAGTTCGTAAATGCTTGTTTCATAAGTCTTCAAATTAGGGGTTGAATTTTATTATTCACATAGTTAACAATAATATATATTGATTTTAAATTTTACTAATCCCTTTTTTTCCTATTTTATTTTTAGGTAAGTGGGATGTGATAATTGATTCCCACATTCATATTCTTAGTAATTTTTACTTGTAACCTTGTTTCTTGTTTAGAAATAGTGTAACATTGAAAAGAGAACAAAACAAAAGATAGGCACAAAATGGGGTAATATATTACTCCTTGTTTTACAAGCTTTTTTTATTTTCACAATAGAATTAATCTATGTATATTATTGTACACATCCATATGTTGATACATATCATTTAGCAACATAAAAAAATATATATACATTAGCACAGAAAAATTTCTATTTATATACTAATGTTTATATTTTTTTGTGTTGCTAACTGGTGCATCTAGCATTACCGTTTATAATAATTCGATAGATTAAGAAAATCTTTTTTGGAATTTTCAGGATATCTCTCAGACAGGTCAATGATTAATTTGTCACGAATCAGAATTTCATTTAAGAGTTTGTCATTAGCCAATGAATTGCTGCATATACAATAAGGTGAAATTTAAACTTTCGAGATTTGCTTAAATAGACTAGTAAACTAACTATTAAACCAACCCAATTTAGTTGAGTAAGAATTGATTTATTATTGTTGAAGCTCTATTTAATATTTATCACTGCTCGTTAATAAGTTTAACAATTAATCTTGGTATACACCTCTATCCAAGTCACAACGAACATGTTTTTACTACTAGAACGAACATGATTTTAAAAACAAACGAACAGGTTTTTAACCTGTTCGTGTCAACTATAAAATATGTTCGTTGTATATATAGATTTCTATTCGTGCACGAATAAAATATTACTACTAAAATGAACATGTTTCTAAAAGCAAACGAACATGTTTTAAAATCTGTTTGTGTCAATTATAAAAACATGTTCGTTGTATATATAAAAACATGTTCGTTGGAACTTGAATAGAGGTGTAAATAAAAAAAGATGTACATATAGCATTGTTGTAAATTCAAATTGTTGTGTACTTCAATTATTAGATTTAATTAGTGATCTTTAAATCGTCACCATCAGGATATTTATACAAAATTTTGATTGATTCAAGTTCTCCATTGAAAGGGAAGGGGAAAAGAAAGGATTAGTGTGAAAAGTAGATAGACTACACCATATTAGCATTAGGTAGGTGTGTAACAAATAAAGTACACTAAAACAAAAGTAGTGATCTGATTGGATCCAACAAGAATTTAGTTAGACATAGTTATTATGATAAACATTTTTAATTTAGTAAGTATTAAATTAGGTGGCCTGTCAACCTACATGGAATATATATAACAACATTATCTGTTATTACATTTTAATTATATATATACAGTTCGGTTATAATCTTAATCTACACACGAATACGAAGATAAACTCCATTTTAATTTTTAGTTTTTGAAATTGATTTATTGTATTAAATTAGTTTTCAACTTTTCAATTATATTAATATGATCTTAAATTAAAAAGATTACTTACTATGTCTATTATAAATAATATAGGAAGCATTTTTTATATACCA
>JASCZI010120958.1:54877-65392 GCA_036250425.1 Stylosanthes scabra | reverse complement strand
CAATTATATATATATATATATATATATATATATATATATATATATATACCCTTCAAACCATAGTGTTTCGCTCAACTTTTTTTTCGACAGAATCAAAAAATGACCAGAATACCACAATCTCGTATCGAGGAGCGGGATACAACTCATATTCAATAGAAAATTCGATCACTTTACAAAACCAAATAAAGTATTGTGAACTTGCGATGAAAATATAATTTTTATTAATTGTAGCTATATTAGTCGAAGTATGAACAGGTGATAAAGCAATAAGGAAGATAACAAGAGCCGAACTAAAGAAAAACGAGTAAAAATTTAAGCCAAAGAAATGAAATGACTTAAATGAAATGAATTGAAAGAGCATGAATTGAAATGAAAGTTATGTCCAAGTCAAAAAAAAAAAAAATAAAGCATAAAAGACTAGAATTAAAATAAACAGAAAGAGAAATGATACTCTCAAAGCTATATTCACATTCTGCACATGTATTCCATTATTTCTGATGGCATTTGAGGAGATTAAGGAATTCGTCAAAGTTCTTTGGTAGTGAGAAAGTTGAAAGTGATGCTTTCAAGTGTATAAATGTCCTCTATTTATAGATATGATACTTAGCTTATTTGCTCTGGATCTACCCACATCCGTGGTGGCTTCTTGGTCCTAAAGTCGTGGACCCACGTTTTTTGCTATCCTTGCCGTTGAAGAAAGCTATCCACGTTCAGTGATGGTTACTTCTTTAGATATATAGAATCAAACTATGTCATTTGTCCTTTTCATCCTTTTACCCAACTCGTCGATAAGCCCAACAACTCTTATCTCTTGATGAGTGGAGCTTGATCCATAACCTCCACATGTATTCGGAAAAGCTTGGAAAGATCTCGACATCAATGGGCTTCACTCTTGTTACTTTGGGTCGAAATTCACACTTGAATCCAACACATAGTAAAAGCTTTCTCAACACCAATGCAAACCACAAGACACAGATGAAGCCATCACCTGCTAACTCAAACTATCATCTACCCTAATCTCCGGTAACATGAGCTATTAACTAATAAGAATGTTGACGCTTTACAGTCTCTGCTCATCATAAATTTCTGAAAACAAAGAAGAGGCTCTGCCTCATCAAGTCAACAATTTATTTGTTCAATCCTTGCAAAGAAATATATAAACTTAGCTTCTTGCTATAAAGTAACGATTTCTGTGAACAACATAAAGAGCACTACTCCAACAAGAATCCAATCCCTAAACGAGTATAACAATCAAATCATGATGATCATTAATAAAGAAAATTGTTAGCTCAGTAACTATCATAAACAAGTAATTTCATATAAAATTTACTGTAGGAAAGTATTTACTGTAAAATTTATAGAACAAGAAATTCTTCTCACACTCTAGCACCTACTGACCAGAAGTCTATAATCACAAAAAAAAAAAAAAAACCTAAATAAAACAATACTGCCGTTAAAAAAAATTATAAAATTAAAAAGAAATGATACCAAAACTTGATTAATTGAGATCATAAATTAACTAGTGAAGTTGCATTAATTGCTATCTCTACATAGTTAAGAAAAAAGAATTACCGGTTACCTTAGCTAAAATGGATATGAGCTAATAAGTAATAACTAATAAGATCGAACAAATTAAAGCCTCACAGAGAATCCAGAACACTATTCTCATAAGGGCGAACCCGGCACACCGCCGCTCAGGAACGAGAGCAATCCGGCATTGCGAGGCTCCGCCGGCGGCTCATCAAGGAAAAGATCCTCCGGTACACGGAACGCGCCGTGCAAGCACACCACGGCTAAACCAACGATGAGAGCGGAGATCAAGAAAGCACCCACGCTGGTGAGGAATACTACGATGACGGTGAGGACGACGAGGCAGGGGAGGGTCTCCCGGTCGGAGAAGGTACGGCCAAAGAGGAGGAGAGGCTGGTCGGAGGGGCGGAATAGGTAGAGGATGGACCAGGCGGCGAGGAGAGAGAGAAGTATGAGGAGAGAGAAAGGGTGAGTGAGGAGTGAGAGAGCAAGTGCGAGTGCGATTAGGGTTACGTAATTGACGCGGAAGTAGGAGGCGTTCTTGCGGATCCGGGAGTATGATTCGGAGAAGGATTCGGGTCGGGAAATTGAGCTCCGGTCGAGGAGCTCCGACCAGGGGCGGCGGTCGGAGAAGCCCTGGCGGAGGGAGGAGGAGAGGTGGGAGATGAAGGAGCGGAATGCGGATGTGGAGATCGGGGGAGGGGCTGATGAGGTGGTTTGGGCGTGTGGAGTGGAGATTGGGAGAGGAGGCGATTCAGCCATTGGAGGCGCGTGAATCTCCGAATGGCGCGTGTGGAGAGTGAAGAAAGACGATTATTGATTATTGATGTTGTGGTGAAGGGCGTGTCCAGAGACGTGGATTCGGAAAAGTTTGCATGCTACTGTTACCGTATGTAACTGATGAAGAGGGGTTTCATCAAGAACTTTTTTTTTTTTTTTTTGACTAATTTCATGAAGAACTTTTGGGCATTAATAAAACTATACAGCTTTCATTTATTAAAAAAATATATATAATGTGCTTAACAATATAAATTTAAAGAAAAAAGTAAGTAGCCATTATTTTAAATTTATTTTAACCAGTATTTTTAATCCATAAAATTTTATTTATTAAATCTTTCATTACATATAAAAATTAAGATATTTTAATATTGATGATTAATCGTTGCGTGCGGGTTAAAAACAATAAAATATGCTGATTATTTAGCATTATTTTAAATTTAATTTTGATAATATTTTTATAAAATGTATATATTTGATCTGGCCCATTATACTTGTTTAGTAAAACTGTAAAATAATATATTTAATCATGACAAATATTATTTGTGATATGGTTAATAGTCTAAACATGTTATTGTGATTTGATGCGTGTTTAATTAGTATTCATGTCCAAACGAATATAACAAACAAAGCTAGTTAGATTCAAATTCTTATAAATGAAACAGCAATCAAAAAAGAAAGAAAAGATCATTGACATGATCTTGAACTGCAAGCATACTATTAGTATTTGAAACAAAAGAGAAAAAATTTCCTACTTAATAGTACCGACGGTCATCTGCAATATATATATAAGAGAGGAAACTATCAATTTGATCATGCCTCTACTATGACCAAGATTGAGTTAACAACTAAGAGGATTAATGAAGGATTCTCAATCAACGTTGCTGCTGGTTTTAATGCTATATATGAAAAAAGTTTCCACAACTAACAAGACACGGATCGGAGTTGAAAAGAAAATAAGGTTGAACATATATTATATGAGAAGAGTTTATTTTTCTACTTGAGATTTTTTTTCTTTCTATAATTAAGAATATTGTCAACTGTGAAGTACAAAAGACTAAAAGAAAAAATATAAAAAATCATTTCAGTCTGTTTGATAGAGTAATTAATTCAGAATTATATTTAATCCCTTTTTTAGATTGGGTTAGCATATAAAGTATCTTAAGTGAGTAAAATTTAAATGTAAATGCTGAAAGAGTGGTGAGAACTCTTGAAATTGATAATTATAATTAAGTATGATTATAATGAAAATTTTATCACAGGTTGTGATAGAAATTGAATGTAAATTAAAGTGATAAAATTGAACTTGGATATATTGTGATGTTAAATTTTTTATTCTATTCTTTATTCTACCACAAAATTATTATTAGTTGTTATTCAACTATATTCCTTAATTCACCCCATAAAAAAACCTTCAATACTTCGACCCCCAAAGGGAACTATAAAACAATAAGCCTATAACTCGGTAAGTACATATTGAATTAAGAGAAAGTTTTCGTAGTCAATATTAGAGAAATAATAGGAAATTAATATCAACTTTTCTTCTATTCTTTTTTTTTTTTACCACCTACTATTTCTCTAGTTACACTTATTGACTTTTTATTAGTCCCTTAACATTAGTTTCGTAGTATTACTCTTGAATTAAATATATGAAAAATAAGCATAACTTTGGATTAAGCGAAGAATGTAATAAACAAATTTGAGTTTCTCACTCATATTTTGAATGCGTAACAATTCAGTAATAATGAACCGGTAAATTCTAACAATAATATCAACGGTCAGAAATACTTTCAAAATATATAAAAAAGTATATATGAAAGATTGTATATGTTCCTAGAGTTATAACCTTTTATCAAAGAATTATATTCTATTAAAAGGATGTATTCTATTAAAGAATTATATTTTTTCAAATAAATGTATTTATTCATGCATGAAATTATATATTAATCATTGCCTATAAATAAGATGCCAAATTGGCAGAACATATAAACATAACAATTTATCCTCACATTTATTCTCTTTCATCTGAGTTCTTTTTTTATGTGCACATAAAAGAATAGAGAATATCATTCTATAAAATATCATTTATGTAAGGCTTGATGACTATATGAGTGCAAAAATAATATTAGTGTTCTTCATTGTATCCTGCAGGAAATTCACCAGTAACCCATTTTGCACACTATTGTTGGAGTGGTGGGGCGAATTAAAGCCTAAAAAAATGTGTGTAACACGCGCCTTGAAGTTGCGCAATATTATTATCTACAAAAATTCTAGGTGAGCAAGTGATTTCATAAACTAAGTCAAAACCAAGTAAACTCATTCACGCGGTCTTTCTTTTCCTCCACCTCCTCCTTCTTTCGTCCTTTTCATTTTCTTCGACGCACACTCTCTCATTCAGCCTTCGTCTTCGTCTTCTTCATTAGCAACTTTGTTTATCTTCGTCTTCATCTTCTTCATTAACTTTCATCTCTGTTTTTTTGTTCCATCGTTGTGCTAGATTGTTGGATTGTAGTTTAGATCAACCAATTGTATTGATTTTACCTCTTTTTTGAATCAATTCAGCTTTACTTAGTTTGGTTGTGCTCACATTATAACTTTCTATTGTTTTTACGTATTGCATTTATTTTGGTGCATTTTAGGTCAGCTTTTGGTCTAGAATAACATATTTTTCGATTCAATTTTTTAGTCTTAGTTTAGTTGTGCTTTTCAGATTCGTGAATAATTTATTTCGGTTCATTATGAATTTCTATTTCTGTTCAGTTTGGTAAAACATTTCAGTTATGTTTTTTTTAGATTTTGTTCTACATTTATTTCGGTTCAATTTAGTGAAACATTTCAGTTCTATTTTACAGTTTTCATTCTAGTTCTAATAAGCAATTTATTTCACTTCATTTTGTATTAAATTATTGTTCAATATAGCATTTTATTTCGGTTCAGTTTTTGAAGAAGAAGATACAGACATGGAAGAAGGAAGGAAATAAAAAGAAGAAGAAGAAGGTGCTTACGGAAGAGGAGGAAGAAGAAAACGACGATAATGATAGAAAGGAAGGAAGACATTAGCGAAGAAGAAGAAGAAGAAGAAGAAGAAGATGATGATGATGATGATGATGATGATGATGATATATAGCGACGATGACAATGAAGATGATGATAACAATGATGACAGCACGGGGAGGAGGAGGATGAGTATGGCAGCGGCGACGTAGAAGGAGGAAGAGGAAGAAGCAACAACAGTAGCAGCGTGGTTTGGAAAGAAAATGCGCTTGTATACACGTTTTGATGAGAATGGGCTTTGTTAACTTGGTTGTGTGATTTTACTTGTTCATATAGTATTACTTAATTATCTATTCCTTCCATTGCAAATTCTCTTCTATTGCAAGTTTGTTGCCATATCATAGAAATTTATTACCCATTTTTTCTTATTACTCAGCAATCAAACAGAGACAGATTACTGTAATAATATGTTTCTCCTAACGATAAATAAATGCACTCCTTGGAAAATAAAAGCAATGCTATCAAGCCTAGATTCCTAAAATGTAAATCAGATAGGAGGCACATCATGTTAAACATTAATAAGCAGAGAAAACATATATAATTAAAAATCAATATATGCTTTTTTCTCCAAATTGCAACCCTAACCCTAATTCTAATTTCACCCCAAACTCACAAAAAAATACCCACAACTCACGCACACGAAGACGGCAGGGAGGAGGAGCTCGAGTGATAGGGGAGAGAAGGGAGAGGACGACGGTGCCGGCGGGGTTGGGTGCCGTCATTGCCGTCACAATCGAAAGCAATAGAGAGGAGCCTGGCGTGGTGAAGAGACGAGAGGGAACGAGAACGGCGCGACGATACAGTGCACGAAGGTGACAGCGCCTTTGTCTTCCGAGCTCGCTGTCGCCGAAGAGGAAAGGAGAGCCATTGTCGCCGGTTCTATTGGTGCTCGTTGACGTCGCTGGTTTAAGATGGAGATGGTGGAAGGTGCGAGTTTGAGAGAGAAGTCGAAGAGAGACACGGTTGAGGGAGCTTCTCTGTTGCCGTAGAGATAACAATGCCGCCGTGGGGACAGTCCAGAGCCGCTATTATTGTTCTTTTTTTAAAGAAAAAGAAAATCCGGCTCAGCCTTTTAAAAATCAGTTCATTGGTCAAACCCTTAAAAATCGAAAAATAGGGACAAAATCGTAAATCAATCGATTTTAAAAAAAACTGCAACATTTGTGACCAATTTTAAATTAAAAAAAATTGTGATCAAAATAATTTTACTCCTAAACTTTTATGACTAAAAATATGTTTATCCCTATAATTGAAGAGACGGGTTTTTCTAACAAGTTAACCTACAATAATGAGAGAAAGAAATAGTTTATTAGTATTGTTAGTTTTTTTTAGGGTTAAGTATTGTTGTTGCCATAAAGGTTATGGTTAAAAATCAAAATTGTCACAATTCTTTTTTTTTGTCAATATTGCCAAAAACGTAACTTTTTTTCTTAAAAAAATATTTTGACTATTTTACCCTTATCTATTACTGTTAGTTAATAGTTAGTTTCTATTGTTTTTGATAATAATAATATTAATAATAATAATAATAATGATAATAATAATATTAAAGTTATGTTATGTTAGTATGCCAAAAACAAAATGTATGTTAGAAAATTTAATCAATTTGGGGTTTTGAATCCCAATCCCTAACCCTAAATTGAGAACCACCAAAAATATCAAAGGAAACCACACGCCGTTCAGCCTCTCACTGTATTCGATGAACCCGAAATCTACCTTCAACCCACTGGACACCGGTTCTTTCAGTGGTATCGGCGGCAGGAACACGCTGGAACCGGAGGACGAGGATCCCTTCTTGTTGGACTTGCGGCCCTTTCGAGCCTCCGTTTTCTTCCCCGTGCCACTTCGGTAACGGACGCGGAGCTGGTTGATGCGGTTCTCGAAGTCGTCGCTGTCGTCAGGAGCGGCAGGCAGATCGGATTCGGATTGATGTGACTCGTCAGAATCAGATTGGGCGCGGGTTGAGAAGAGAAGGAAGCGATGGTGGTTGCGAAGAAGAAGGTGAGGTTTGGGTGATTTGGAAGATGGAAGCGGAAATGCGTTTGACAGTGATGATGGTATGTTCGCCATTCTCTCTCTCTCTCTCACTCTGTGTTTTGGATAACTTCTTGTTGTTTATCACAGCCTTTTTTCTCTCACTCAATTGATTTGGACTTCAGAAAAAATGTGTGTGTAATAAAATGAAGAACACATCAGTGCATCACAGTGTCTCTCACAAGAATATTAATTTGTTTTTAAAATGGCTTTCAGACTTTGGAGGTGCTTGATGCCTCAAGGTGCAGGCGCTGTTTCTTGATTCAGTTCTCTTGAAGGGCAAGGGTGTTTTCGTCGCTACACATTCAAAATGTTTTTTTAAAACAAAATCGTTACGTTTTTGGCAATAATGACAAAGAAAAAAAGCTGGTGGCAATTTTGATTTTTACCCATAACTTTAATGGCAACAACTGTACTTAACCTTTTTTTTCCCCTTAAACATTTTATCAAACACTTTAAAACAATAGTAAAACTCAACATTGTAAATAACTAAAATATAATTCTAATTTGAGCAAATTAACAAGAAATGTAAAAGCAACACAAATGGAAAGAAATAAAGAATAACCAAAAGAGCTTCATTCAAGAAATTGAACTGAAGGTTTTTAATTACAATCAAGCATATGAAGTGCAACAGGGGCAACAGGAAACTCTTGGAGAGTACCATACTCATTTCTACTATTGAATATTGATATATTTTTCTTCATTGAAGATTTTTGTAGTTTTAATTTAACCATGCTAATTATTCAAAAAAAAATGTTAAATATTTTTCACAACAATCAGTGATCAAAATAGAAAAACAAAAACACAATAAGAAATTAAAGACATTCTTTTGACAGTTATGTTAACTTATTTCTAACCTTTTTGTCCATATATACATATATATAGCTATGGAGTGCCGCCTAAGAGTAAGATAATACAAGGTACACACGCTAACGTAATTTTCATGAGCAAGATACCAAACTTGCCATGCGCTTATTTGGTCTTATAAATAAACTTTGCACCGTAACAAATTAATATATAACTAGTTAATTGAGTATCCAACCAGTTAATTGAGTAAATCACCATCGTTCCTTTTTCCGCATAAAAATCCAAAAAATCTCTTATAAATATATATACTTTTGTATACGTTACAGAGTTAATAACATATTCACATCTGATCGTATTATGTTTATGGAATGCGTAACGTACTTGGTGAATTGATTAATTAGGAAGCTAATAATATTATAATAACACTCGGCAAGAAAAGTTCAATTTTGATATATAAATAATGTAAAAAATTTTATGCTGTCATTCAATGCGTATAGATGACTTTAAAATATTCAATTTAATAATTTGTTATTTCGGTTGTAATACAGAATTTATTGTATGTTTGTGTATATAAAACTCTTTTATCCTAATAGTATATGAAAATTAAATTTATAACAAAATATATTAACATCGTTAATATTTGTCATTAGTAAAAAATGTACATACATACACAATGCAAGCAGCATATATGTCAACCTGCTACATATAAGGTCTACATACATGAGAATAATTGTAAGTGTTTACTAAGAAATTAAACTAAGATCAATAATTAATGATCTTTGAGGTTCTTGAAGGCAGAGAAAATTGAACTACATAAGAGTTGTTTATTATTGTTCACCATTATTTCTCTTAGAAGTGCAAGTTTATTTTCAAGAATAGGTCAGATCAACACTACTATAGGAATTGCCATGAGTTTTAGATAAACTCAAATTTACACTAATATTTGAATTTGAATTGGAAAAGGAAGCATGTTGAGATAAAATCAAATTAGTCAGAATTAATTTACATCTTCTCATCACAAACAAAAAAGTAAATGGGGCCATTTTGGGAGCTCTATTACCTTCAACCATTCATTCCAAATAAAGCCACCACAAAGCTAAGTGACAAAATTTGTTGCCTATTTTTGTCTTTTAATATCTAATTTGAAGGCTATTTTTGTCTTTTTCAAATGCCACTAAACAACAAAAAAAAGACAATGACCTAATCATATTTGGAATACTTATGTTCCATAAATAGATAATAGATAACCTTATTAGTATTATCAATCTGAATATAACTTTGTGAGCCATAGAGATCATGAAATGCTATTTGCTATAATTAATTTGGGTTGATCTAGTGGTTAGCTTACTAATTTACTTAAGTAAGTGTTGGGGATTCGAAACCCACATTAAATGAAACTCAGATACGTGAATGATTAGTCATCGTCATGTTGGATTGGAGATAACTTGAAAAAACCAAAAAAAAAAGAATGCTATTTGCTATACATATACACGCTTGGAAAATCTTGCACGTTATCCAAATTGAATGCACCTATTTAATTTCTTGTTTTAGTGCATATTCTATATATAGATTGTAAGTGTAAAAGAACTCTCATAATGGCAAAGAACACTCGCGAATGCACGTTCTTGAAGACTTTTAAGATATGTTTCAAATTGTTGTCACTTTTATCAGCTCTCTTTAATTTGTTGGTTGAATAATGCACTTGATTTATCCTTTGAATAAATGATTAAATATGATTATTTCCATTATATACATATACATATACATATACATATATATAATGGAAAACCATTTTAGAATTATTTTTAAGAACTGATTAATATTGACAAATGTTTCTTTAATGGAGATCTATTAACTTTAAACACGCTATATATCAATTAAGAATTTAGCAATGATGTGAATAAAAACTGAGCTTAAATATTACTTTTACACTAAAAATAATCACTAATTTAATTATCATATATTTATATATATAATAATTCATTAATTTTTTTAATTAAATAATCATTCATTAGAATAATTAAATATACTATATAATAGGATATAATCAAATTTGTTTATAGCAGTATGATAGAAAAAATTTTTAAATATTAAATATGTATTTATACATAGTGGCTTGATTAATATTTAGTATTCATGTAACATGATATATATAATTATTTAAAATCTGTGCATCTGAGTTGTTATTTTTCCTTGTCAAAATTAGCTGTTTAAAGGAGTTTTACTCAAATTGTTAGCTATAAAAGTATCAATGCCAATTGTTTTAGGAGGGCTGTCACTCTAATTTGTTTTCAATTTGTGAATTAATTAATT